>JABYQS010000510.1:0-19955 GCA_022592435.1 Cerioporus squamosus
GTACGCACACTCGCCTCGTCTAGTGAACATCTTCCCTGACGTCGATCAAGACCTCCCCTCGAACACTCGCCCATCAATCATCTACACCCAAGCACAGATCGACATCGGCAAGCGGAGGATGGAGGCGATAGGAAGGAAACCACCTGCAGCCTTTACCCGCAAGAAGGTAAGATGTGCAGATGTTGACCATGCCATGTGCGCGTATCGACGCCCGTTCTGCAGATCCTCGGTTTCTTCACCACCTGGCACATCTATACGCTCGTCCCGCGTGAGTCACCCTTCGTCAAATCCTTTGCCTAAATGCTGAACCATTGTCCGTAACACCAGTCTACGTGCTGGGGGTAACATCGCTGTCAAGGCTGGTGGGCACTGTGACACCTTCTGCAGTTTAACAACGGTGGTGGACCGACCAACTCCATGATTTTCTGGTAGGTGTGCTTTCGCTGCGAAGCGACGCCCGCTCATGCCGCATACAGGCTGAAAAGCTTCAACAAGCCCGGCCACCAAGTCTTCACGATCGGTCAGATCAACACCTACCCGCTTGGTATTCAAGCAGTCCAAGTCGTGACCAGTATGTAGGGCAGCTACGCACTATGGCCTCCTGTCTGACACATCCCTCTAGCATTGTCTTACGCTTGGTGGTCGGACATCGTGAGGGCACGCTGGCCACCTATGCTCTTCGCCGGGTGAGTAATCGTGTGGTCGCGAACTAGCCGACTCGCTGACGATGCTACGTTGAAGACGTGGAGCATGATCACCTGCATCGTCCTCGCTGCGACGCCGTTGTACGAGCATAGCACTAGGTATGCTTCTTGCCATATCGCTTGAAGCTGTTCCCGGTCATCTAATTATGCCCGATGACTAGGCGATGGGTTTTCTACTACTTCGTATGTCGTTTCTCTCGTGCTTTCTTACTCCAAGTCGCTGATGGATTGCAGACCGGGGCGCAAGGCGGTCTTCGGTCTCATCCTGGCTTGGGCAAACGAACTGACCGGTCATGACAACGAGAGTGCGTTACCTATCAAGTTCTCACTTCGCAGAGCATTGGTGATTTGACCCGCTATGATATAGAACGCTCGTTCGTGGTCGCAAGCTGCAACATGTGGGCATACGTGGTCCAGGCGTGGCTCCCGATGTACGTGCTCGCGCGATGGCCGTAGATCGCGTTCTCATCTGACCGTCTTCCCGCTTTTCAGCGTGATCTTCCCCCAAGTGGAACAACCACGGTACGTCTGTGCACGTTACTTGTCCGTAACAACCGCTCATCGGACCATTCGCAGGGTGTTCAAGGGAAACGTCGCAACCGCATGCATCAACTTCGGCATGAGTAAGCCAGCCTTCACCCTCGTCCCACTTCCGCACTGACTGTTGGCCTGCCCAGTGTCATTCGCCATGCTCACCCTATACTTGTCTCGTCGTGACCAACGCCGAGCGGCCAAGGGGAGGTAAGCACCGCTCCGAGCGAAGCCTCGGAAGACATCGCTCTAGAAGACGAGGACCCGGACATCAAGAAGAGCAAGTCGGTGCAGATCACGGAGGTCGTCGACGTCCCCACTCTAGCATCGGAGTACCGTTGTGCGACTACGTTGATTTGACAATTGGCATTAGAGGTACCGCCTCTTGTGGCGAATGTAGGATGGCCGACCTGTAGCTTTCCCGTATTTGCCACTTCATCGGTGGGAATCATACAGCAATTGAATACGAACACCTGGATTGACAAGCAGCGAACGATTGACATCATCTCCTGCGTTCCAAGATGACCAGCTTTTCGCTCCTGACCATCTCCAGCGCGTGCGTAAGCTCCTTCAGACCCTCAACCAGGCCACCCTGAAACGCGCTCTTCACATCGCGGTTGAGCCTCCACCCGTCAAAGCCATCGATGATCGCCACGGGCGCCCACGTACTGCCCGCAGACGGCGGTATGGAAGCTGTCTCGGCGATGAGATGTGTGATAGCTCGGGACCTAGTCAGGTCGTCGAAGGACAGGTTCTCTGTCTTGTCATAGACCCAGTCCACGGGATGTGTGCCGTTGAGAACGGGGTGGAAGGGCGGCGCATGGCTATGGAGGAACAGCGATGCGCCTGTCTGTGCGGCCAGATTGGATATGTGGACGTGCACTGGTATCCAAGGTTGGTCAGTAAGTCTGCCTGCTGAGAGAACGAAGACAGTACCGTGCTCGTCAGATGCAAAAAGGTGGTTAAACGCGTACAAGGCCGTGCCGCCGGGGTAGTTGGCGAAAGACGACCTCGCGAGCAGGAATGTTGCGAAGCAATTTCCTGCTAGCATGGCCACAATCGCAAGGAAAGACAGTCTCCCAAGCAAAGTGCCTTTCCTCCGACTCGTTCTGTATGCCAGTAATGAGCAAGAAGACCATGCGCAAGGCCTGGGTCACTTACAGCCACATCGCGCCACGGGCGGCGGCGATGTTGAATGCCGGTACGACGTAGATGACGAAACGCCATTCCTTGTGAGCGAGACCGCTGATGAGACCGACGAAGGCGAGGTACGGCAGCAACAGGGAGCGGATCCTGGCGTCGAGCAAGCAGCCCAAGGCCGAAAGCGGCATAGACGATAGCAAAAGTTTCGGAAGGAAGGAAGTGAAGTACGCATGAGATGGCGAGGTCTGTCAGATGATATGCGGTGAGTACAGGACTTGCGCAAGAGATGTTACGGAGCACGTACACCCCACTCAGAGCTCTTGCCCTGCAAGACGTTGAAGTAGATCCCGTACAGCTCCGGCCACAGGAGCCACTGCTGCCAGAAGTATGAGTCCACCAGAACGGTCAAAGCTGGTGCATTGTCAGGGGCCGGCTCTACTTGTCACGGAGTGCACAGAGACTGACTTGCAGATAGTATGCCGGACAACAGCCCGACTTTGATGACATCATATAGGTCGTGTACCGCAGAATTGCTTGCAATACGAGAGGTCCAAGGAGGAGAAGCAGCTCAGAGCGGAATACCATAGTGATGAAAGTAAGTAACGCGATGGCCCAGTGAACGCTGGACTTGGACGGGCGAGTCGAGTTCGGCGCGCGATCAATGAGGAGGTAGAGCGCGATGTTCGCTACGAACAAAGGAGGGTTGAGACACGGCACTTCTTCGCCATCTTGAAATGATGCACGTACCAGGCAGAAGAGCGAACATGTTCGGAAGGGTCCTTCCCATCCAGAACAACAAATGGAATTGTGTGCACGTGAGGAGAACGAACATCACGGCGGTCGGCCTTCCAAACCGCCTCGAGACAGCGCGGCGAAGAAGACAAAGTCCTACGGCATTCGCACTTGCGAGCACCATACGCGCTGCATGACGCGTTGAGCATGGGCGAGAGGAGGACAGGACCAGGGACAAGGGGATGCCTAGGAACTCACCGATAACCTGCAAGTCGAACTTGTCCGAGAATATCCCAAACCACGACCCCATCCGCACGCAGAGTTGCGTCGCCCACGCCAGCGCAACGCTCCCAACGAATGTCCTGGGAACGGCCCCGGGGAAAGTGAAGTGGTCATACTTCAGCAGCAAACCGAGGAGACGGTGTGTATCAAGCGATCGACAACCAGCAATCAGAGTGGGTCTCTCGGACGCACGAAGAACGCTGAGCGCACTTTGTGAAGGCCCTTGCGACCGACGCCGTACATAAGTACATCATGTGTTGCGTGCAGATTGAAGCTTTCTTCGACCTTTGTATACGGCGCGAGCGAGACATAGCTCAGGCCGGCCAAGAGTAAGATGAGGTCCAACGCCGCGCTCATGATGCAGAGTTCCTTCTGTAGTGTGAAGCACGATGCTCAAGAAGACATTGACTCTGAGGTTTATGCCGCAAAGCAAGCAAGAGAAGGGGGTGAGATGACGGAGCGGTGGCAAGGACGGTGATATTGCTAGCACGTCTTGCGAGGATCTTACATACTTTGGCTTTTACCCGGAGTAAACATCGATTACTGATACTTGAATGTTGATCAACAACTGAAGTAAGTAAATCACTTACCGTCCTTACTTAGGTGGTCCTTACTGCCTGCTTAAGTAGTTATAGCTACTTGCTCGATCGCTGATTGAACGTTGACCTTTTGCCGCCATCCCTGGTAAGTACTTGGATCTATGGAATACGTTCTGCGAGTACTCCTCTGATGTTCTCATCCAACTCGATATCCCGGCTGATCGTCTCCGCATCTGGGCACCGGTTCACCGACGCCGGGTATGTAATCGGAGCGAAAGCCACGGTCATGAACGTTGGAGCTTGCGTCTCTTCCCTAGTATCGTGCACGAGCTTCTTCAGACCCAAGATGAAGCGGGTTGTAAGGATGGGTATGAGGCTTAGCGACACTCAGTGTGAACATCAGCGTGGGCGGACAGAATATGGGGAAGCTCACGTTCGGGCGACGTCCGCGTTTACTTGCCATGCGTAGAAAAGCTGGAGAGCATAGGGGAAGACGATTAGAGTCCAGAGTGGCATTGAAGCGGAAGGTGGCAATGTACCGGGTTGTGAATCTGGAACCCACGAGATCAGAAAGTGGGGGAGGTAAACAATGTTGAATCGTACCGTGGAGGATACGATGTTGATGATCGCAAGTACAAGCAGCACGCTACGGTGGACGATTACAAGTCAGGATGGGCCGCATCGGAGCTTCCACTGGGCCACGCACGCGAAGTAGAGGCTCCCTACGCAAGTCGAACTTTCAGACGGTGTTCCAGAATCACCCATAGATCGAGGAGGTGACAGGACGTACCATCTCGGAGCAAGAAGGACGACAATTTGGCCGAAAAACCCGCTTCCCATTGCGCCTTATACATACCAAAGGTTTTCGCAGCCGTCAATCCCAGGCAAAGTGACTCATATACGATGCTAACCGCGGAAACGGCAATTGGTACTGGACGTGGCGAGTTCCGGTCAGTGGAGTGGCGAGCTGAGGGATGACCTGACGAGGAAACCCACATTCACGCGTCCTGAAGTGATATATGAGTTTCGGATAGTTAGAGGAATATATGAACACCGTACCACAGTGCTGCCAGGGGACTGAAGTCGTCGAGAGCGGATATACAAGGAGGAAAAGGCCAAGGAGCGGGAATGATGGTGAACGTCCACGCTGCAAACTGAAAGAAAGTCAGAACAAGCATACCGGTATTCGTCTGACGAATAGCACCTGTGTGATCGAACACGGGCTTATGGCTCCTAGGACAAATATGAAGAGTCCCAAGGACCATTTGCGCTCGTACATCGCGGATATCCTCATTGCAACGAATGCTACCACCACTCGTCAGACTTTCGCAGTATATCATGATGAGGTTCACAAACTCGCCTGATATGACAGCAAAGTTGAGGAAGTTGAAGATAGTGAGAAATCCGATGAGTCTCCGGCAGCTATGTCACACCTTCAAGTTGAGAATGATCGCAGTCAGGACTCAGAGGGCGAACATAATCCTCACGATTGCGCGGTAAGACCAGGACCCGTTCCCTGCGTGAAGTGAACATCGTGGACCATCGTGAACAGGTTCTGTGTCAGGAAACCATAGCGGATCAGTACGTAGAACGCGCTTGCGAGGTTTAGTTGGCGACCCCAGATCATGTGGATCTCGGTCGGGAGTACGAGGAGGTAGTCAAAGAAAAGAAGAGCTACACGACTCGGAGTGGTTAACCTAGCTGCGATTGATATGATTTTTCGAGGATGGACAAACGCACTTGACATTGACACAGTCACATAAGTGTTTGTGTACATACCCTGCACAGAAGCAGGGTCTCTGACCTCGTCACTGGGGGGAAAACGCGCGTCAGTAGCGCAAGACGCATACCACGACTGAGAGCGACACACATCCAGCTCGGTATCCCATTGTTCATGGCGGAGGGAGGCAGGGTTCACTGGGATTGAGTGGTATGATTCAGTATATGACACCACCCGGAGCTTACACTGTGCGAAGAGAACACTTACTTTCAGCCTACAAGCGGTCCGAGGATTGATACAGTGGTTTTCGGCGGCACGCAGCTACGATGGCTGAACTCTGTCCACCGGCATTAGGCCGACCCCGCAGCATCTCTGCAAGTCGATTGCAAATTGTACTTCGAGGCTGTGTATCCGACGAGAGGGATGGCTATCGCTCATCGTACAACTTCAACCTCCTCCGGGAGAAGTGACTAGAGGAATTTGTTAGCTGAGAGAACAGATTCAACAAAACGACAACTCACATTGCACGAGTTGTCGTCATTCACCTGCCATCATTTATTGAAGCCGCGGTACAAACGCTGCTACATAAATCGATGGCTGAGATGAAGTCATCATAAGAACACTTGGTTGACCATCCGGAGCCTGCGTAGAGTCTGCTTAGACGTCGTGCGTATCTATAACTAATGGCGCAGCGGGGGGGGTCCCACGTGGCAGC
The DNA here is from genome assembly GCA_022592435.1 of Cerioporus squamosus. Lineage (NCBI taxonomy): Eukaryota > Fungi > Basidiomycota > Agaricomycetes > Polyporales > Polyporaceae > Cerioporus > Cerioporus squamosus. The sequence continues at coordinate 6,367 of JABYQS010000510.1, forward strand.
CATGTGCGCTGTTGCCGCCGAGCTTGCGAGGCGCTCTGGGTGCTGGGCCGAGCTTGCGAGGCCTCCGAGTTGGACTGTCTTACGCCGAGTTCCGCTCGGCGTCCCGCTGTCAACGCCGTAAGTGTTACGCAGAGTCCTGATCAAAGATAGGGAGCCCAAAGAAAATTTGAGCAACCATGCCTTATTATGTACTGACTTATGATGGGTTGATCACAAGTACTTACTTACCCAGACTTACTTATCCCCGGCTGATCAGTAACTAATCGGTCACAGTGCGCATCATTGACGGGTTCTAATGCCCTTCAACTCTGCAAGTCCTGCCACATTGACCGCCCTTCACCAAGTGGTATTAAGTATACCGACCCCCTACTTACTCAGCTTGCCTCAAGCATTCAAGGTCTAGGTGAAATCATGATCCTTGAAGTGTTCAAAGGCTCACGGGGGCAGCTACGGGGCTTACTGCCAACGAATTCACTAAGTTCCCTTCAATGAAATAGATACTTATTGCACACTGAGCCGAAGGCTCACGCGCCACGGGGCAAAGCCACGGGTGGAAAACTAGTGATGTCGAGAGGATAGGTCTTCACTCAGCACCAAGTCTCCCACAACGTCGGAGCTCGTTTCTCCATGGATGATGAAGCCCGTAGCTCGGAACGAGTCCACACCGCAACACACGGCAGTGCTAACCAGGTGGGTGGCGCAGTTCGATGCTGGTCAAACCGATGATGGACGAAGCGGAGACCCGGATACTGACAGGCCGACCGCGCGATTCGGCTGAAACCATCGGTAACTCCAGGTCAAGGCCGTCGTGAGTGTGATCTGGTCCTCTTAGAACCCAAAAAGTACTTGCAGTGCGCCAGAGCAGCTTTTGTCGTTGTCTGGACCAACTAGAGGGGAGGAGAGTGTGCAACCGACAGTTGATCAACTGACATGATCAAAAAGGGCCTAACCGGGAATTGAACCCGGGACCTCCTCCAAATCACGTAACCAAGAGTTAACGCCCTAAGAAGGAATCATACTACTAGACCATCAGGCCTTACGGTTGAACAAGAGTAACAATACCACAACGTAGAGCTCTGTCCACTGAGTAAGTAAACAGGCATCCCCGGAGCCCGCGGTCTCGCAATTTCCCTCTCTTCCTCGAACTCCTTCACCGAGACTCTATATACCCTGGCTGAAACCTATGTACATAGATGATCCAACCTGTTTCTGCATTCTGGCAACAGCACATGGACAGGCGACTTCGACTTCTGGTAACCTTCGGCTTGAGGCCTTGCAATGACCTTCTCCCGCTCATGAGTCCTCACCTTCTCGCCCACGCTCGTTTTTGATCCTGGCTAGTCGCGGGAGAACAGAACGACGGACGACAGTCTTGTGAAACTGAGCGCGGCGGATGCGTCACCTGGTGCCACCGATAGCCACTAGTTATGTAACGCGGAACACGCCCTGCGCTCGAGGCTCTATGCCAGTACCATGCACTACGTACAAGCTGTCTCTCGAAGCACCCTCCGGCAACCTATAACTCTACCTCAAACGTCTCGAGTTCTCGCATCACCAATCGCACCACCATGGTTCAAGTTCTGACCGAGATGGACTACTCGGAGGAGGTGCCGCACTCCGACCACCTTGTCGTGCGCGGTACCGAACCGTTCAACGCAGAACCCGCTGCCGCCGCTCTGGTCGAGTTCCCCATCACCCCGGAAGACTTGGTATACTGTAGAAATCATGGACCTGTCCTCGACTTGGACGAGTCGAGCTACTCGATCGAGGTGCATGGCCCGCACGGGTCGCGGGCGTTCACTATGGAGGAACTCCGAGAGTCCTTCCCTCGCGTAGAGGTCGTTGCGGCGCTTCAGGTGTGTCCATCGCTCACGAGTCCTCGCATGATGTTCATGTTCTTGGCGTGCAGTGCGCCGGCAACAGGCGCAAGGAGATGGACGAGAAGAAACCCGTACATGGTATCTTGTGGCACGACGGCGTCATCGCGAACTGCAGATGGGCAGGTCTCCGGTTGCGCGACCTGCTGCAGGCCATCGAGGTCGACACGACCTCCCACAACGGCTGGCATGTCTGCTTCACGTCCCGCGTGACGCCATGTCAGGACGACAAGGACTATGGCGCATCCATCCCACTCGCTGATGCCGTGGACCCCGAGGGCGATGTTCTGCTTGCATACGACGTGAGTAGGATGTCGCTGCTCTTCTCGCTGTGCATGCTGACGCCGTCCAGATGAACGGCCAGCCACTCTCGCCCGATCACGGGTATCCCCTGAGAGTCGTCGCACCCGGGTTCCTCGGCGCCCGCTGGGTCAAGTGGGTTGATACCATCTCGATATCGCCCAGCGAGTCTCCCAACTTCTACCAGCAACGCGACTACAAGGTCCTCCCAGAGGAGGTGCGTCATTTCGTGCCCGTCACTGCGTCCGCACGCGCTCATGTCCTCGCCGTCAGGTCGACACCAAGGAGAAGGCCGCACCCGTTTGGTCGAAGGTGCCCTCCCTCACCACGCTCCCCGTCAACTCCGTCGTCGCGTCCGTCTCGCGCCGCAGCCCGTTCTCGGTCCTCGTCAAGGGCTACGCGATAGGGCGTGGCGCCGTCCAGATCGCGCGCGTTGAGGTTTCGACCGACGACGGCGCGACGTGGCACGAGGCGAAGATCACGTACCAGGAGGGCAAGTGGAGCTGGACGCTCTGGGAGGCGGTCCTCGACGGCGTCCCGAGAGAGGGCGTCGTGTACAGCCGCGCGATCGACCTGGAGGGCAACCGCCAAGAGCGCGAGGGCAAGTGGAATATGCGCGGAGTGGCGTACAACCCGTGGGGACGCGGGAAGTGGTGACGTTCGGAGTTCCGGCGTGACTGCGTGGCATGCAGGCTACCTTCTTGGTTCGTGCACACTGATGCATGATGTCTAGATGCGATAACGTTCGGCGGTGTTGTGATGGCGCTTTTGTATATACCCGCTGCATGGTCAAATCCATCCGGACGCGATAACCTCAGCCGGATGCCCCTGCCGGTGTTCAATCTGAAGGGCGAGGTCAATCGGGGGGCATCGTGACTGAAAGCGCACGTTGTAGTTCGACTCGCTCGATTCGAACAAACCCTGGACAACGTCGTAAGCAGTTGACTCCCCTCTTCTGCATGCTGATACCGCCATTAACACGTCGGCAGCCGTCAGAAAGCCTTCCTCCGACTCGGAGAGAAGAAACGAGTCTCGAACGCGCGGAAATTTCTTCGAGACCGCGACTACTCGGCATTCCGAATGCGAAGCGTCAGAACATGGTGGCAATTCCGAATACGAAGTCTCAGCAACATGTTGAGTGGGAAAGGCGTTGCCTACTGGGGTGGGTTGCTTACTCACCGAGCTCAGGAGGTGTTGTCACGAGAACGCAGACGCAGTCAGAGAGGTCAGAATACCTATCGGATAGATAGGGAGTGTTGCTCAGACGGGGAGGCGCTTCAGGTTTCCGTACGCGACAACGGGAGTGCCCTGAGAGGGAATCAAATCTAGCTCAACGCAGATATGAAGCTGCAGTAGCTGCAGGACGAGTTTGGGTACTGGGTATCCCCTGAAGTCGCGGGCGGGACGAGATGTTACTCCGTCGGTGAAGTGGGAGTTGAAGTTGTTTCGTAATACTCCCATTGCCGAAACGTTCAACTCTCCATATAGAGGCACTCTGAATTTTGTCCTATGTGTACAGGTCTACTCCACTGAACCTCCTCACTACTAATACGAACAGCTAACGTTGATTCGCGTTAAACCAGGGAGGCCGCAGGCGAGACGGGGCCGGCAATTGCTGGATTATCGACTGCAACGACGCAACGACTTTCACTTGAACTTCAAGTTGAGCGAACGAACTTTGCTCACTCTTATGAGATCAAGTCCATATTGTTTCGGCTCAAGGCTAAACCACAACGCGTTGTTTCTCCAGAAGATGCGAAGACCTAGTACTCTACTAGTACAGCGAGGATCTGAAGGGTGATTGGTAAGTTAGTACTTCCTGGAGTCCCGCGGAGCCTCTACGTGACATCCCAGCTTTTTTCGCCGTACCGTCCGGGTATCAGGCAGCCATCGCTCATAGTATATTCTCGAGTACCTTGATGTTCCTCTGGAAGAGTGGAAAGCTGGCTGACTGGCTGAAATGTGCAGGGACGCTGAGCAGGAATCGCTCATAGCGGGAACTCGACGACGTGGAGTATGGAGACCGGAACCTGTCACCCTGGCGGCGTCCTCGCAGGGAGGTCAAGATCGTTGTGCTGATGCTCATGGCCGTTGGGGAATGTGTTCATCCTCTTCCCAACGGCGAACTGCATTCTACAGCAGGGCATATGAACTGTCATCATACGTCTGTAAGAGGGTACTTCACTCTTCCCTGACTTCCCGCCGTCCCCACTTCCGGCATGGCTCCTGCCAGTCGGCCCCTAGTGGCAACATATGCCCTTTCTCTGACCGTACTAGCTCGATGCGCTTTTGATATGACACGGTCGGATAATGTGGGCACCTCAATAATCTCGGGTACTCGCCAACACTAATGCCATTTCCGCAGGTCGTTGTGTGAGTGGATGTGGCGTCCACCGGAGTGTCATCTCACTTATGCGTTGACGTGACTAGCTACTGGAGACAAAGCGATTCTGACTCCAGTCCGACACTGGAGCAACATTGCGTGCGTATCTCGCATTCCTCCCAGTTGCTGATGAATAACCTGAAGGATTACTGTAGCTCAAGACAAACGCCAACACGATTCCTATCGCTTTTGTTGACAGTTTGAAGGGTGGTTTCAGCCATAACGTCAGCACTCCCCGTGACATTCTTCAATCCATCGTGCTCTGTACTCAGTCCTATCCTATGTTCTTCCAGTTGTGCAGCTCGCAGGGATGCGAGCATGATGCGAAGACTTGCCAGAAGCAGGGCAAGATGTTGACGATATCCATTGGAGGCGCTGACGGCCACATTACGTTTTCCTCAGAAGAAGAAGCGAAAGGCTTCGGGGAGATCACATACAACACGTTCCTCGGAGGGGCAGCCCAAGGCTCGACGCGCCCTTTTGGGTCCGTTGTGCTTGACGGGTATGTACTGATGTCGTTGCCGCTGGAACACATGGATCTGCGCGATTCACTGACACTGTCGTGTGGCGTGCCATAGGATTGACCTCGACATCGAGAACAGCAACACGAAGTACTATGTTGACATGGTACAGACTATTCTGAGCAAGAACGACGGCCACAAGTACTACATCACCGGTGCGCCACAATGTTACGGACCTCCCGACGAGTACCTAGAAGCGTGAGTGAACAAACACGGATACTTATGCACGTCACTAACATGAATGCAGGGCATTGCGGCAGGTGCCTTTTGATGCCATCTATGTACAGTTCTGTAGGTTGTGGAGAACGGCATCGGATCAGATGGACATCCGCTAAGGCACTACTGCAGATAACAACGAACCTTGTCAATTAGACCCGAAGGACGACAAGCTAAACTTCGGTGCTTGGTAAGCGACTCGGACATAGTCTATTGAACGACACTAGCCTCACCCCTCTGTCAGGAAAGACTGGGTGGAAGCAAACGCCGTGAAGAAGGACACGAAGATCTATATCGGTGCAATGGCCGACCACACCCCCACGGATACGGGTTACGTGGAGCCCCAAATTCTTGCGAGATTCGTCAACGAGACCCGCAATAAATACCCAGACACGTTCGGCGGTGTCATGTTCTGGGATGCTGGTTTGACATACAAAAGTACGTAGTCAATTGGTGCAACGTCAAGCACGGACTCATGTAGGTCTTGCAGATGGTATCGACAACTATATCAAGACCATCCTGACTACAGGGAGCGACTGCGACACATCAACCAGCTGCACTAAGGATGGCCGCGGCTCGTCGTCTTCGGAAGGCAGTTCACCGACCACCACACACTCTGGCGGGCGCCCACACCGTACTTCCTCTGCGGATGATCCTGATTCATCTTCGTGGGCTCAGGAGACCACCGATGTGGCAATGCTCACCTCACACAAGAGCAAGCCACCGCATAGCATGAATGACGGGGACTCGAGGGCTCCCAGCGCGACTTTGTGGATCGCCACTACACCAGGAACTGCTACCGCACCCGCTAGTACTGGGATCTCCGACACGGCATCTCCTGCCGCGTCTGAGTCTTCCTCCGCTTCTACCGATTTCGCCACAGTCAAGTGCAAATGCGCGAAGCCATGGGACGAGGATACCAACGTAAGTACGCTGCTTAGCGTTCTTCCTTACTACTGTCTGACGAGTGTTGCATGGCAGTACAAGAGGGGCTATCGAGTCGTACACAAGTGAGTCTGCCTCGCACGGATGCCCTCGCCCGCTGAGACTTCCTCAGGGACAGGCTGTACAAGGCGAAACGAGCGGCCTTAGGAAGCGACCATACTCCTCAGCCTACAGGTGCGTTGTAACTTTGAATGATCGCGTCTCATGCAGTAACCTCCACGACTCAATAGGCTCGTCGGACGTATAGACGTACAAGGGCAAATGCGACACCGGTGCGAGCCGACGAGACGTACTACTACCACCGCGTCTTGATCTTCAACTCTGAGGCGGTATCCCATAGCAGCTAGTCATCATTATAGAGTCACCACCACTCTTGCGACATTATTTCCATGCCCTGGCTGCGCTAGGGTTGTGTACACTACTGTAATATCGAGCACAATATCTCTTTCGCCTCCTCGTTACTTACAGTTAGCGCGTATATCCCGCAAATGGAAGTCAGAACTGCTCTTGCGAGCATCGACACAAGCTTGTCTGCAACCACCACCACCACGATCATCTCAACCATGGTCTAGCATAATGCGCATCCAACAACTTGTTCCTCCACTCGGTGCCGACCTGGCCAATGCTCTCCAGGAGATCGGTATCAAGACGGACACTGACCTCCTGCTCGCCCATGATCCTCTGACCATCTTCGCCAAGCTCCCAGCAGGACATGGCGTCACCCTGCGTCAGTTCCGCGACATTCTCGCCCAGGTTACGGAGCTAGCCGCTGCGCCGCCGGTTTATGGAGACAAGCTCCTCGAACAAGAGATGAAGCGGCAGGAAGACATTTACGCGGACGATATGCTCCTGGGCGTCCCCGAGGTCGACGCGCTCCTCGGTGGCTTCAATCCTCCGCGAGTAATCGAACTCTCGGGGAATACGGGCTCCGGAAAGACAGTAGGTTTCGCAGGGCGTCGAACGGGAATCACGCTGACGGTCATCTCATAGGCACTCGCGCTACAGTTGGCACTCCGCCACCTCGCCAGAACCGCGAACTCCAGCGTCCTCTGGATAGATACTGGCGGAGAGTTTTCTCCTGAGCGCGTCGCTCTCCTCCTGGAGCAACTCGAAGGACCTGTGACTACCTTGTTTCCTCCTCCAGCTCTCACATGAAGCACTGACAACCGCGCGGGCAGCACTCCCACACAGCCCTGGAACGGCTGCAGGTTTCCCTAGCATTCGACATCGAAGCGGCTCACGAGGTGCTCGAGGCTGTCCGGCAAGCCCTCTCGGCGGCGCAAGATCATGGAGAAATGGACGAGGGTTCGAGCGCGTCTCCGCTTATTCGGTGCATAGTCATAGACAACATCACTGCGCTGCTGGGACCCACGCTCAGCGCGACGTCGTCTCAAGGCGAGCTTGCCCTACCATCCACACTGTCACTCCTCGGCACTCATCCTTACGCTTGAGCAGGCCATGCGATTATGACGACCTTCATGCGCCAACTGCGGGCCTTCGCAGACTTATTCTCTCTTACTATCCTCGTAAGCCCTCTCTTCCGATACAGCGCGAACACGGCTGACTCTGCTTGTTTTGTTCGCAGGTTGTCAACACGTCGACAAGGGTAGGTCCGCGAAATCCTCATGCTACAAACACAGAATCGGTCTTCGAGACGGCGCGCAAACCCGGCCTCGGACCCTCCTTCACGTTCATGACGGACGCAACGCTATGGCTGACGCGGCGGTCGCGTGATGAGCGGGACGGAGAGGCGGACTCGACGATGCACATCGCTGAGGTGTTTCGATCCAAGCTGACGGTGGGTCTGACCTCCTTGCTCTACTGAGATAGGCGGCTCTGATCGTATACGTAGCGTTCGAAGACCTGGGCGCAGTTCAAGATTAAAAATGGGCTGCTGGTGAGCACATGAGCGGAACAACCGGCAGCTACGTTCGACTTCCACGCGTCCTTGATGGGTCGAAATATAGACGCGGCCTAATGCGCTCTTCTGATAGTTTACTCCGTAAAGTGTCCGTGCGATTCCGCTCGAGATAATCATAGTCGTACAATACTAGTATGTCGTATATCGTCCGTCCACCGTAGAGAGGGGACTCAATAATCGCCAAACCTGAATGAAGATCGTATCAGCTTCACGTGGCATCCCTCAGAAGGGAGCGTCGAGCGTACCTGTCTGGCATGAGGACAGGCGCAAGCAAGCTCCAGATGTACAGAAGCATGCAGATCCAGCTTGACACCACGCGCATCCACATTGCCACTTCCGAGCGGCCAATGTAGACGTCCTGGTCGTGGTTTGGGTTCGAATCTGGCTTGACCACGTTCCTGAGGGACCTTGTGAGCAGACCAGCGAGGCGGAGGCAAGCGGAGATGCGTACCAATCTGTGAGGAGCATCGCAACGTACATCGCGCCGATCGCGAAGATGACATGGAACCACGCGTACTGCGAACATCTGTGTAAGCATCTGTGCCAGCGACAGCCCAAGGCGGATCCACGTACGTTATACCGGGTACCGGAACGCTCGTCGTCCCTGGCCTCTCCGGTGATCTCATCCTCGTCCTCGTCTTGGAACTCCTCGTCAAGCGCAGAAGCCGGGATCGCACTGCACAGTTGATAGATCAGTGCACCGCCTAGAAGAGACAACGCATGACGAACCCAGCTTCAACCGCAGCAAGGAGCGCCTGGTACCGCGGCGACTCGGTCCTCCCAGGCTGCGTGTTGACTACGCCGAGCTCTGCGTGGTGGTCGTCTTCAGGCAGCTGAATGGTGCCCTTCCTGTCCTTCCCGACCAGCGCTCGGCTCTGCGTGGCAGCCCTGCTCGTCGAGTACGCGATCGCCAGGAACGTGAACACAGCGCCGAGGAACAGAGTCGTGTACTGCGTCCCGGAGCCACGGCGCAGCGGGTTGCATGCGTTGTGATCGTGGTTGCCGACGGCGGACATGATGAGATATGTGCAGTACACTGCGACCATGCTTGATTGCGCCAGACCGGAACGCGGGTTGTACTCCTGGACGGTCGGGTGGACACACATGATGGTGATGAGGATGCACAGCGCGAGGTTGAACGAGATGAAGAAGCGGTTGAGCGTGCAGCCGTCCCCGGCGAAGAAGGCGTACAAGACCCCGGTGAGCGCGATGGTGGCGATGTACATGCCCCCGGTGGAACCGATGAGGATCCACTGCCAGAGGTTCGAGTTCGAGTTCTCCCAGTTCTCAAGGCATGTCTCGGACCAGGTGTGTGCGAAGTCGACGAGGAGGACGAGACCGAGGAGGATGAATATCGAGGCACCGATCATGGAGACGTAGTTGCCCCAGAACATGAAGAAACCGTTCGGGATGAAGAACGATACGACGATGAGGACGAGCCATAGGAGAACCTTGGGACCCCACCAGCCGTTCTGAATGGCGGCGCGCTTGTCCTTCGTGTCTTGTACGCCGATGAGGGATGAACCTACGAGGAGGTGGAACAAGGAGAGCGCGAAGCAGATGCGGTGGACCTGGTGGCGAGGTCACAGCCTGGATTTCTGGGCAGAGTAGATGCGGACTCACAGCAAGAACTCCGTAGCACTTGTCTCCCTCGCAGTCCATCTTCAAGTATCCATGGCTCAGCTTCTCGATCTGCTCTATGATGATCGGTGACTTCATGAGCCATGCGAGCATGGAGTTGAGACAGAAGATCATCTGCGCGTAGGTTGTCAGCCTCCTGCTTAGCCCATAGTAGTCAGCACTCACCGCAAAGCCGACACGAGTAGCGATAGAGGAGTTGCAGTTACATGACTTGCAGAACATCGACGCTGCGTCCTGGGTGAGCTCCGACCCCAGCCGCGCCGCGTAAGTATCGCAACTTACCCGCTGTCGACGTGAAGCAGAACGCCAGCCCTGCAAGGCATGACGAAGCAACAGTTCCGAACGCACCAGCTAGTGGGAAAGAGAGCAGAATGCCCATCGTGGGCGACGGGATGGTGATGGTTTCGCGCAAGGATGTACGGAGACAAATGGACTTACCGGAGACTTACCAGGACTTATCCTGCCATATCAGGGTGTTATCGGCAGGATAATACATATCCTCTGGCCTCCGTGTCTCTGCCGACCAGATGCGGAAGCGCATCGGCAGCACTACTCTCATGGTCTCGAGCGACGAGCTGGCCTTTACTCACCTCTAAGCCGCCACCATTGAATCTGAACTCGCCAGTACACAACTTCCCACCGTCTCGTATACTCCAGCAGCCACAACATCATGATTGGAAGAGTCACGCACCTCCTGTTCGATGCTGCCCTGGTCAGCACGGTGTTGGCGGGTGTGCGACGGTCGAGTGGATTCACGTACGTGTATCTGACATGCCTAGAGGACCGTTGCTGACGTGCGTATAGCATTGAGACGGAGAAGATCTCCGATGGTACATTGCGCTCCGCCACGGAGAAGTACCTCGGGTTCGGGGAGACCATCTTCGACATGATCCAAGGGACTGCAGTCAACAGTCAATACTTCAAACGCGACTCGAGGAAATGAGTTTATCTGGGATAGACGGGGCTGGCATTGGGCTTTATGTATTGGAGTATGTATCCGGATCAAATTCGCTCTCCCCTCACCTCTTGCTGGTTTACCTTCGGAACCAAGCAGGTTGGCGATACCCCCGTTTTGGTGAGTTGTCCCTCCTCGGACGATCAGAGCTCTGTGATTGTCCCGAAACACGCCGATGGAGGGCTAGTTGACCCCGTCAACTTGCCGTCAACGTCTCCAAAATGCGTGTTTGACCGGACCAAGTCACAGAAGGAGTGGTCCGGTCCAATCTGTGACAGCCAAGTTGTTATGCACACCGTCGGGCACGCATCAGTACATCGCGTCCCTACGCACGAAGTCTGTTCGGTGTACGGATACCCAGCGAACCCTAGTGGCACCGTCTCCTGTGCGCACTCGCGTGGTACTTGTGACGGTCCGTCAGACATATTCCACCTCACACCGGTGAGTCCCGGATCACATCAAGTACAGGGTACTCGGTTGATTATATATTCCCCTACCACAGGTTCCATTGACGATCCATCCAGCTCCTCTCCATCGCAATGTCCGATCTGCATATCAAGACAGTCTACAAGTTCCTCGACACGCCTCACGGCTCGAAGCTCTACACCGAGCATTGGTCTGCCGGCGCAGAAACCCCGTCCCAGACGATCATCCTCGTCCACGGCATGGGGAGCAGCGCCTCTGTATTCTATCCCTTCATCAGACCTCTCCTCTCCCTCATCCCCACCGCGCACGTCGTCGCGTACGACTGGCCCGGATCCGGCCAGTCCCCTCTCCCAGCGCCCTCGCTACTCAAAGTCCCCAGCTTCATCTCAGACCTCGACGCCCTCATCTCGGCGGAAGCACCCGCCGGCCCCATCAGTATCGTAGCGCACAGCGGGGGCACCGTCATCGCATCGCGATACGCACTCACCGCGTCCCCGCACGTCGCGTGCATCTCGCACATCGTTTACATCGGGGGCCCCATCAACCCGCCGTTCCCCGCAGAGGTCACCGCGATGCAGGAGCACATGGCCGCGCTCATTGCGGCTGGCGGCCCGAGCGTGGTGATCGACAACGTCCTCCCGATGCTTGTGGGCAAGACTACGCTGGCGGAGCGCCCCGTCGCGGCGGGCTTCGTCCGCGCGGTTACGCTCAGCCAGAGCGCGGCTGGGTACGCGGGCACGACACTGGCGTTCAGGAGGAACGTGGGCGAGGGCAGTGAGTCGATCGACTGGGCGGCGATTCAGCAGAAGGCGAAGGTGATGGCGGTGTATGGGGACGAGGACGTCATGGTCCTGGGCGCGAACATTGCTGGCTTCTTGGACAAGTCGCCGGTGAAGATCTTGGAGCGGGTCGGACAGTGGGTCGCTTTTGCTCTGGTACTACGTGTGTGGGTGCTGATGATTCCATGCAGCACGCCGACGGTGGAAGCGCCAGAGGAGACTGCGAAAGTCGTCGCAGAGTTCATCGTGGCCTAGTAGAACTGTGCACTGCATATCAATGGTACCCATCCACCTTCGCACATCACGTGGATCAACTGCGATTCACTATTGAATATTGATTCTCCCTCTACAAGCAGGCAAGCGCGACCGCTGCAACGTGAGTGTATCCCGTCCAGGTAGAAGCCTCGTGCAGCCAAGCAACAGCCTATGTCTCGTACAACTCTGTTCGTGGTCATCAGGTATGCAAGCATGAAACACAGACCATGGCGGCCCTACCGTGGTCCGTTGGACATGGAAACTCAGGACTACGTCCTGCCCAGTGACCGTGTCATGGCAGTATCTCCACTACCGAGTCGTAGACAGTATCAATCCTGAAGTCCCTGCATACATCCACTGCTCTCTCAACGAGAGTCTCTCAGACTCTTAACCCCATCCAACTTGCCAGTCACCTTCGACGTCGCTCCGCGGAAACCTAGAGAATACGTCCGCTGTGCCGATCCGCCAGACCGCGTTCAGAATCTGCTCAAGGTGGCGTATGCGCGCAGCCTCCAGCTCGGGATCCGGTACAGGCTGCGGAAGAGCTCGGTGGAGAAGAGCGATGCGGGACTCTCGTACGAAAGTCTAACGGCTTCGTGTACGCCGTGCTCGAAGCATACGGGGTCACCACCACTTGCCTATCCGGTAAGCCTGTAGTCCTTATATGTTGTGCGATGCTTCCTTGACGAATGTTTCAGACCAGATGACGTGTGGCTGGCGATTTTTGATCCAGCTCAGTTTCTAGTGAGCGCTCCGTTCCAAGCAACTGCCCAAGATGTGCTCACTACCATAGACGATGATTTCTACTTGCAGCGTCAATGCGCACGCTGAAGAGCTACGCCGCTACTTCGTCGCACACGATGAGCAGAGAAGCGTCAGCCTCGAAGACTCCTCCAATTTTGACTATGCATCCATCGCTCGCCAATCCGTTCGCTTGATCCAGGAGATAGTACTTATGTCCCCTTCCGCTCCAGCTCCGTGCTCCGCTGATTGGCGTACTCTGCTCCAGGTCTTCGATAGCACGTTCGTCGAGTGAGTTCTGTCCGACTTCACGACTACGGAGCATGACCGCACGATCGGGTCGACGGCACTCATGTCCACCTTGAAAGCGTACGTCCGGCCGGCACAGCCTGCAACCCGCCCCTTCCGATCCTCTTTGATGCCGCTGACACGAACTTCTGCCCACCAGCTATGCCAATTACTCGATGTCACTTGCGGCATCCCCTCCGGCCCCCTCGAAGGCGAGAGAGCCGACTGGGAAGAGATCCACCGCCGCCTCTCGCGCCTCTCCGAGCTTCGGTACGAGCCCGCCGTCTGGGCAGGCATGCTGCGGCTGGCGGACAGCTCGATACACTCAGGCCGTCGGTGCA
>JABYQS010000511.1:0-19924 GCA_022592435.1 Cerioporus squamosus
GCCATTCAAACCGGGGCTGACAAGGGTGTCTTCGTCCTGCCGAAGGGTAAGTTTCCCGCGCTCATTACCTAACGACCGCCTCGATGTAACCGCATATACCCAGGTCCCTCGGGGCGCGTGAAGCTCCCACCTAAGGCTCAGCGTCCGCAGAAGGGTCTGCGACGAAGGAGGTGAGCTTGCGCACGGAGCTGCGTTTTCGTGGCTGTGTCTGTCGGTAGTAATCGGGTTCGCAGAACAAGCCTGACCCCAAGCCTGCTTCCAAGGCTGCGAAGGCTCCCGCTAAGGCCCCCAAAGCGAAGGCTCCTGCGAAGAGCACCACGACGAAGGCTGCGACGACGAAGAAGGCGGCTCCGGCGAAGAAGCCCGCTGCGAAGGCGACCGCGACCAAGAAGGCCGCCCCCGCAAAGTCGACCACGGCGAAGTCCGCAGCCCCCAAGAAGGCTGCCCCTGCGAAGAAGGCCGCTGCCGCTCCCAAGAAGGCTCCTGCGAAGAAGGCTGCTCCCGCCAAGAAGGCCACTACGGCAAGCAAGCGGGACTCTGCGAAGAAGGTAGGAGATATGATTTAAACCAGCATTACCGGCAGAGAGGTGTTGACCCAGCGTTTCTCAGTCGGTGACGGGCAAGGCTCCCGCCAAGAAGACCACCACTTCTCGGTCTGCTCCTACTAAGACCAGCTCTCGCAGTGCCAAGGCGCGTTTGCAATTATGAGCATGAGACTGTAACTGACCGATCAAACGTTCAGGCGGCAAAGAAGTGAAGTGCTGCAGCCACATACTATCTCTCCTCTCGTCCTCGTTTGTCGTCTGCACTAGTTCTGTCTTGTCCGTTCGCCTGTCTCCGCTCGTGTCTCGTGTCTAGTGCCTCGTATCTTGAATCCTGCCTATGATTATGTATGTATGCCTGCCTCGTCTGCGTGCGCTGGGGCGTCTCCCTCCCGGCCGTGCACCACCATGTGTACTATGATGTAACCTCTGGCACCGCGCTGGCCCGTTCACTCGTGGCATATACACGCGTACCGTATGGACTACCTACCTTCTTAGAGCCTTCTCTCATCTCCGGTAACTTCATCTGTTGTTGTACATATAGGGAGTCGAAAGGACTGTCTGTTGTACGGCTCCATCCGCTTATCCGAGTTTGCTGCGTGACAAAGGTCTCAGTGCGTGGTTGTTCTCATGCTCGTGCTCATGCTCTGCGGTGCCATGTCTTCTGGACGGGACCTTGGTGGTGGTCGCAACCCCACAGAAAGCTATTCCGACGTGGCTGTACTATCTTCGCTGAACATTCCGCCGATTGTCCGCACTCTGTCGAGGACACGCCCCTCTGACGGATGTGTGATGCAGAGGTCACCTACAGCAGGCTGGTGGGCGATGCTCCTGCAAGCGGTGAGCAGCGCCAGAGGCTCAGGGCCCATCCAGAGCTAACCATAGAACATACAGGCGCTCGCACGGGCGTTCACACGCCCCAAACGACCTACCTGTCTCGAGGAGGACATAGCGGGGACTTTGCCACAGCCAATATATCGCCGCAAATCCTCGGCGAATCATCCCGTGTATATGTCAAGAGGCAGGGCTGCCTGCTGCTTAGGTGGCCAGACCCACCGTTGGAGATGAGGATTTTTCGGTCAGTCGCGCAGGCGAGGTCAGCCATGAAGCTCTGAAGAGGGTTGAACCTGCAGTGCGGGGATAGCAGCGAGACCACGCGAGTATACAATAGCGAATAGCGACACCGGAACACCGAGAAAGAGAGTCCAAGCGTGCTTGGAGAGCGGTACCGTACGAACCGTCGCAGCCGGAGAGCCCAGTCCGTATCAGTATATATACACACCGGCCGGTCGTCAGGATCGTCGTCGTCATCATCGCGTCGTCGTAAGTACTTTTGCGAACGGGAAAGCAGGGGGAGGGGAGGCCCGTCCGCCCGACACAGGGGGGAGCCCAGCAGCCGGAGAAGCCAGCGATCATGCCGTCGTCTTTGCGTTCTCGCGCTTCCGGAGGGGCTCCGTCTCTGCGCGGTCGGTCTCTGCGCCTGTCTCCGCGCCCTTCTCGTCGACGTCGGCGTCGGCATCGGCCTCATCGTCGTCGTCTGCGTCGGCTTGCTCGGCCCACCAGCGGCCCGCTTGGAGGATGAGGACCCCGGTGAGGACGACGCTGCAGACGAGGTGGGAGGACGCGAGCTCGAGCGTCGGTTGGCGGAGCGTGGCGGGGAACTCGGGGAGCCTCCCAGCGGACGATTGTGCCGAGAAGGGGAGCGGGAGGGTGGAGAAGTTCGTGGAGAGGTCTGCGAGGAGGACGGACGGTCGTGTGAGTGTTCGCGCGTGCATGCGGGAAGCAAGGAGGATAGAACGCACTGGGAACGACTCGGTAGACGTATACGGCGATCGCGACGAGGTAAAGGACTGTACGCGCGCGGGACGAGAACTCAGCGCAAGATAGGAAGTCCGGTAGCCAGATAGACTCACATGCGCTCCCACCGTCGAACATGAGGTTCCCTGCGCGACCGTCCCGCAGGCTCCAGAGGATGGTTGCGCCGCCGAGGGCGGCGACTGTGCCATAGACGTACGTCAGTTGGGGGAGGCCGTGCATGAGCACAGCATAGTAGGTCGCAGCCGTCCAGAGCCTGCTGTCTGTCTGCGTGTCGGGGGACTTCCACAGCGTGAGCGAGTCGGCGATCCAGTGGGTAAAGAGGAGGCCTGTGCGTTGCAGCGTGGGGGGCGAGTTGTGCGCCGTGGTGGGAACGCGGCGGGATTAATGGAGTTCAGGAAGAGGTCAGCGTCCTGTGCGGGGAGGCGCTGGCGCGCGAGTGAGGGCACGTACCGAGGAGAAAGGCGGTCGCGCTCACGACGATGCTCATGCGGAGGCCGGCCATTGTGTGCTGGCTGCTGGGCGAGGGATGAGAGGAGGAGTGCAGACTGTGCACAGTGGTGCAGTGCTTGGACAGGACAGAGGACGAGACCTGCGGGGAAGGGCCTGTGATTGAGCGTGCTGTCAACTCAATTTGTGCGCGGCAACGCGGCCCGCCCCGCCAAGCCCCCGACTTTTCGCAAGTATGTGTTTCGTCAACGTTTCCTTGAGTCGTTCGTCGCCGCCAGTCGCACTCACAGCTGTGCTTCACGGTCGCCACGATGCTCTCTTCTACCCTTCGCAAGGAGACCCGTAGCCTGGCTTCGCGCACGCTTCACTGTGGCTCTCGCGTGCGGCACGAGTCCGCCTTTCGTGCGCTGTCCTCCGCTTCTGCGTCCTCCTCAGGCCAGCCTTCGACCGGTCCCTCCTCTGTCCCATGGTTCATCGACCCCTCTGAGGCTGAGCCTTCCACTCCTTCGCCATACGCTCGGAGAGTGTCCGTTCCTCAGGCTCCCACACGCCCGCTGGCTCCTCTCCCTTCCGCGCTTCCGCACAACCATCCCATCGTACGGCTGCATGCAGAACTCAAGTCTTCGCCGCATCTCGAGCCCGGCACTTTACTCGTACGAGAGCCGATACCGACTGCAGTTGGGCCGCCGTTGCCGGATGCCATGCCGCGTGGTCGGAGAAAGAGAGGACGGACTTACGCAGGTGAAGGTGTGACCGAGGACGTTGGCGGTATCTGGGACTGGGTGGTGATAGCGCAGGTACGCTCGTACGCTCGTACGCCGTTGTGCCTGTTTTCTCCGGGACTGACCACGCTTGTCCGCTAGGTCAAGGAAGGCACCGAGAACCGCGGTGCGATCGAGTCGGTCATACGAATAGTCAGGAAAGCGGTATGTCTCCTTGCTCCCTGTTTCACCGATACTCGGTGCTCACCGTCTTCTGCAGTTACTCACCGGAGACCCTCCTGTGTCACTCCCTCCCAACAACAAGCGTCGTGCGAACGGTGCTTGGGCTATGATCGACGCAGGGGACTTCGCGGTGCATATCCTTAGCAAGGACGCGAGAGAGAAATACTTCCCTGACCGGAGAGACTGGTGAGCGACCCTGGTCAGTACGTGCTGGTCCTTGTAGCTCTGCGGACGGTATGCGGCACATTAAGGCGATCTCTTCCTATAACTCAATCGGGAGTCCCGGACGAATTGGACCTACTCTACGTTAGCGGCTCTCTATGGCGTCGACGCCGCCGCCGTTGCGTGTTGGTTGCGTGTGGACAGTGGCAGTATCACGACACGCTACGCTGTCAGTGTCCTCAAGGTTATGCTGCATGAGTACTGTATGTCAAAATTTCAAGCAATGGTACTATCCGATTCATGGTAAGCTATAGAACGCTCTATGCCTCAGACAGCCTATGTTCTTCGCCGCGAAAGTCTGGTTACGTTGTACTGGACAGTGCACGCGACTCATCCTCTGGGAACTCTTGTTGCGGTTGGGAAGCTTGGAAGCAGTGACGTCACCACTCTATGGCTCCTCCAGGTGATACGCGCGCCGTAAGTTCCACCACATGTATCCAGTTGGTATCCAGCTCCCCTGGCTGCTCCTCCACAGACGTCATATAATTCCCTAGCTATTCAGCTATATAAGAGCTGGGGTATGGCTCGCTGAACGCCATCAACAGATTCAACACCTCATCTTGCCACATCTCTTCAGCCAACAATCACATTACCTCGCCGTCTTTTCACGACCTTACGAACATCCATAATGTCTCTCAACGATACCGACCCTACTCTCGGCGGAAACAGGGGTGTCGACCTCCACCCCGGCGTCGCCAACCCCACCATCTCCTCTACGCACGCCGACCCCATGAAGGCGAACTTCGTGAGTAACCCCGGCTTCACATGCGCTGTGGACTGCTTCTGACCACGAATCGTGTATCTCACAGGTCACAGATCCCACCGACGAGACCCTTGGTGCGGGTGCTGGTAGCAACTTCACCGGCCACCAGGAGGCCGCCCGCAACTTCAGCCAGTCGGCTGGTGTCGTCGAGGGCCGCCCGGGCATCATCGAGACGTCGAACATCGACCCGCTCAACGAGAACTCCAACAAGGGTACACCCTTATCCCCGGCTTTGCCTTCACTTTTCACAACGATCCTGACCTCTTGCTGTCCTTAGATGACGGTTGGGCAAACGCTCGCACCAGCAGTGGTACCGGCGCTGGGGTGACGGAGCGCGCTGGCGGGCTCGCCCAGGGCGCGTACAACACCGCGACGACTGTCGCGTCGAGCGCTGCGGGTTTGGCAGCAGGTGCTGCGCAGACTGCGTACAAGTACGTCGCGGGCGACGAGAAGAGCCGGCAGGCTGGCAAGGAGTCGTCGGCTTGAGTTGACTGTGTGACCTGCTTTGGACCTGCTTGATATAATAGCGCAGATGTATGAGTAGTTGTACTAGTATAGTAGTATTCAGAGGTCGTCCTTGCGAACAGCTTGTTGTCAGTGTGGACATAGCAGGTGTGGTACAATCGTCTCGGCCCCGGCAACAGTGGACGTACGTATGATACCCTACTACATACGTGCCCCGCATGGTTTCGCCGGGCATGGCGGCCAACCAAATGGGCGCTTCCCAAAGTGCTTGTGTGGTTGCCGACTTTGTTGGAGCTTCCATCTTAACTGATAACTTGCCATCCGCACGATATCGTCGTGAAGAACCAGGACCTCCTGTGCGCGACTTTCTAAGGCTCCCTTCGTCGTAATTTGCCACTAGTACTGCTGCCTCTCCTCTACTCCTCTACACAATGACGAGATTCTCAGAGGTGAGCTTATACGCGACTAAGCCGTCGTTTCATGCGGGAGGTACTCACTGATGCAACATACAACAGCAATGCCAAGCATCGACGGCGTCGGGCACGCGGGATAAGAGGTTGACCGGCCGAAACGTTGGCAAGCTCGCCCTAGTCCTGAACGTGCCCATGGACATATTCTTCGAGGTGCGTTTGTGGCACTCGTCCAGACGTGTCACGTCACGTAGTCGCCGTCGCTGACCGTGGCATTGGTCTTGGTCTGTCCCAGATTGCGTCGCACTTACACCCCACAGACGTTCTACAGCTTGCACGCGTGTCGAGGGACCTACGTGCTATGCTGCTGTCCCGCACGTCTCAACACGTCTGGATCGCCGCGCGGAAGAACGTCTCTCCTCCGCCTCCTGACTGTCCCGAGTTCTTGAGCGAGCCGCGGTATGCATACTTGCTGTTCGAGCGGTTCTGTATGGTGAGTATACCTCAGTGGCAGAGGCATGGCTTGCTGATGGTTGCTGATGGTTTCATAGCTGTGTGGCGCGGGAAGGTCGATCAATGTCCACTATGCCGGCCTCGCGAGGCTCTGCCGCGAGTGCTGGAAGAGAGAGTACGTGTGACGTCTACTTGCTTCCGCGCATCTTTTACCGGGGCTTTTGACCTGTGCTTAGCGTCAGGAAGGCGTGCACGTTGGCTAAAGACATGGGTATAGAGAAGGACAAGGTACTGTTGCAGGTCGTACCGACCCTGCTGCCCCAAGCGACGCGCGACAACCTAGGTGAGCACGGAAACCCGGTCTGCTGCCACCGTCAGTCCTGGCGCAGTGCTCACACGTCGTCACCAGAGCGACGCGCGCATGACGTTCCCGATGACACTCCAACACAGTATTCGTTCTTCTTTCGCCCTATCTTCGCGGAAGTCGTCGAGCAGTACCGCGCTCTATGCCGGAGTCAGGCATGGAACCAGGAACCCATGCGGAGGTTCATAGAGGACCGCAAGAAATGGACCTTGGAAAGGCTGAAGGTGAGCTTCTGCTGTGTTGTTCCTGTCGGTGTGCTGAACATGACCCGTTTGCTTCAGTTCCGCAGCGACCTCATACGTTGGCAGGTTCAACTGAACTCCCAGAAGGTAGATGCCGAAGAGGCCGCAGAAGAGGAACGAATCGCAGCGTGAGTCTTTCCATCCCCTTCTCGCATCTTCAATGGCCAACCTTTGCTGCAGCATCACTCAGGAGTTGCGTGAGCTTGGGTGGGATCCCGCGGACTTCCCAACGGCGGACGAAGAGTGGGACCAAGTGATGAACCAGCCTCGCAAGCTAACCTCGAGGAGTGCGTAAACCTCAACAGCTGCAGGGTATCCTCTGACGTCGTGTTTGCTATGATCTTTCCTTTTCAGTTTGGACCTCAATCCACCTCAAGCTGGTCACATGCCTGGAGCGAGAACGCGCTCGGAGGGTGCGGGAAGCTCTCTGGCTGAAGTACGAGAAACGATTAGGCCAGTTGAGTCAATACTACCTCGACTTCCTAGCAACCAGCCGCGCCGCCGACCTCGCCAAGCGTACGCTGCCAGGTTTCTGGGACGCGATATATCTGCCTTGCATGCGCGAGCTGCTCGTACAGGAGCCTCCCGAAGTCAACTTGCTGCGAGAGGCCTTCGCGGCTATCGAGGGCACGCTTCGGACTCAGGCTGAAGAGTATAGGACCAGAGTCATCAGCGACTTGGCAAAGGTTGCGCGGCAAGGTCTGCCGGCGCCTCGGACGTCACTGGCTAGTGAAGCCAGTGGAAGTTCGCATGGGCACCAAGGAGCGGTAGCGGGACCACACTCTTCCTGGTGGTTTAAGGCTCTCAACGCCGACTTGGCCTTGCTCGACCGTCCTTCGACGCTGTTCACGTGCGGCTGGAACACCAACACCACATATCCTTATGACTGCCTCTCCCGGGAGTACTCGTACTTGGGCATACTCGAACACTGGCAGCTCGCGCACGGAGACATGCGCTGGAAGTGCCACGCCAAGATATGGAAACAGGGCAGGAACGTCCGCGCTCTCCTGCAGGCTGTCGATGCGGACGAGGGGGCGACGACGCATGTGGGCTTGGATAGACTCATGCATTCTGGGTACCCGGTGTGCTCCTGTGCTCCGGATGCATTCCAAGAGGTTGAGCACAAGCCTAGGTATGAGGTTCTGCATGTGCTGGTGAGTGGATCATGACTCGCTTATTTTCGTTGGCTCCTGTGTTCTCGTTTGATAGATAGAGCACTGTATGAAGGACTCGCGCTGGAATATCGATATGTGAGTGGCCCGGGTCGGCTCGACGGTGAGACATGTACTAAATTGAAGATCTCTATCGCCTCAGCGACGGATCCCAACTTCTTGTGAGTAGTGTGCCTCACCGCATTACATTTGTTCCATGGCATACGGTGGTAGGCTCCGTCCAGGGAAGTAGCACGGTGAAATAGTCCTGACTCTTAGTATTAGTTGCCTACCGTTTGAGTTGAAGTGCATGTATATAGAACCTACTGATGCACGGCCATATACTTCGGACTCCATTGCGGCGGTCGCGGCGGACTCGCGATCGATCTCAGTGAGCCAGGATCACATGAATATCACGTGGTCGCGTTAGGTTAACTCCCACGGTCTGACTGGGCAGTGAGTACTGCTATTACGTAAGTGTGGCCCGTTGCTGCAGTTCATCCTGAGTTTACCTCCAAGGCTCCAACCACCACGAACTCGAGCTCTCTGTTCTTGACGAGCGATTCGATTATCTATGGCAGGAGGCAAGGTTGGTCGCCGGCTGTTTGAAGCCACTTGCCAGGTTCTCACTATATGGTTTCCTCATCAGGTCGACGATACTGTGACGAAAGGGAAGAAGCCCCTTTGGCAGGGTCGGAATGTAGGAAAGCTCATGCAAATGCTGAACGTTCCCATGGATGTCTCTTTTGAGGTGAGTGATTCTGAACGTCAGCGGCGTCGGTCATGGCTGGATCGCCTGATTTGTTGTTGTCAATCGCAAGATCATGTCGCACCTCGAACCAAAGGACATCCTACAGCTATCTCGCGTCTCGCGGGAGCTTAGGTCCATGCTGCGCTCGCCTACCTCGCGTCATATCTGGATGACAGCTCGCAAGAATACCGTGCCGCCTCTTCATGATCCTCCCGAGGACATGAGCGAGCCCCAATATGCGTTCCTCGTCTTCGAGCGGTTCTGCGAGGTAGGCAGTTATCTACTAGGTCGTATCCGGATCGCTGACTGCGCTGCCGTACGCGTAGAATTGTGGGCAAGGCCGGGCTTTGAACGCCGACTATGCACTGCGTGTGAGACTTTGCGGCGATTGTTGGAGGACAGAGTACGGGTCTTGCTTCGCTGCGTTCACCCATCGCTGAACAGGACAGCAGCACATTGAAAGGCACAGCTCTCTGCAGGTCTCTGGGGCTTAGCAAGAAGAAAGAGATCGCAGAGGTGCTCTATACCTTGACCCCAAGAGGAACTCGCACCTACTCTGGTATGACTTGTCCCGTCTATGGGATCGTTGTCTGAACGCTTTCATTGCAGATCAGGGATGGAAGAACCCTCTACTGGTCTTAGATCAGGAGGCAAAACACTGGTATTACAGATCGCAGTTCATGCCCGTCGCCAAAAAGTACCTCGCGCTCTCGGAGCCGGGCCAGGATCCAATGGCGCTCAAGAGGTTCGTCGAGGAGCGACAAGCGGAGACTCTCGTCCGGCGAAATGTATGCTATTCCATATGTTTAAACTTCATGACACCGCTGAACGTCCTCTAGTTCCACAGAGAGATGCTTCGATGGGAGTCCAAGAGAATCAATACGAAGTTTCATACAGGTGTCGATGCAGAAACTGAGCGGATCGCAGAGTGAGTATCACCTTGCAGTTGTTCTTCGGCTGTTTCTGAACGAAGTGCCTAGAATTCACAGCAAGCTCTGCGCGCTCGGGTATGACAAGTCAGAGTTCCCCAGATACAACCACGATTGGACACAGATGCTGGAACAACCTCGGAAACTGACGCCTCGCAGTACGTCCTCAGTTCTGTGTATCGTGGTCGAGCTGCGTGAATCTAATTGTCTGCGCAGTATGGAACACGATTCGCCCGAAGCTCGTAGCGATCCTCGAGCAGCTGCGAGCAGAACGGGAAGCGAAAGCGTTCACACTCAAGTGGACTAAGCGGCGCGAGCAGTTGCAGGCGCACTACAAGAGGTTCCTGGAAGAAGATCGAGCAAGCGTCGAGAGACGGACGTTGCCCAGCCCAGCCGATGTAGTGAACCTCTCATGCATGAGAGAGCTCATGACCGCGGAGGAGCCGGATGTCGAACTGACTGAAGCTCGATTCGTCGCAGTTCGGGCTAGACTGCTAGTCGAAGCTGAGGAGTATCGTTCCCGAGTCAAGAGCGAGCTTGCAATAAAGCTTGCTGCTGCCCAGAAACCGATCCCGCACTCTTCCTCTACGCCTCGCAGGCGTCGCTGGGTAGCAGGCGCCAGTCTGGTTGCGAAGCTCAAGCAGGCTGACGAATCCGACAACGGTATGGATTCAGAGGAGGAAGACGAGCTACTCGAGGATCCGAAGAATGTCTTCAAGTGCCGCTTCCAGCGAACCAAGAAGTGCCTTGTCAACATGTCCTATCTTGGACTTCTGGAGCATCTGCAGATCGATCACAATGGATGGAACGTCGAGGACATCTTGGTGCCCAAGCCAGGCGACGCCTATAGTGGCCTAGATCCCGAGTTCGCCGAATGGCTTCTCTCTGCGCTTGGTCTGGGAAACGATGCGACGCACTCCGAACTCGATGAGCTTATGCGCTCTGGACGGCCGCAGTGTAGCTGTGGGAGGGACCCGATGCCGTCCTATGAGTCAGAACCGAAGTGGATGATCCTCGGAAGACTGGTGCGTTTATCTCTTTGACATTGTATCACCCTTGTGGTGCCGTCGTTGCTCACTCATGCATCCTCCTAGATACAGCATTTGCCATCGTTCCAATGGCAACGACCACGGCAGGTAAACAAGTAGGTGTCTCTACGAGGCGAAGCAGATCAATATCACAACTCACGCTTCCTCTCGTTCAGCCTCCAAGCAGTGTCGGCTGGAACCTCCGGAGGACACCACATTACCTTTGCACCGTTCGAAATTGCGGACACAGCAACTGGAAATGCAGGATGTTCGCTGATGTCCCTGCTGCCCCCTTGATGGTGTTGAGATGTGTAAAACTTGGCATCTGACATCGTGTATGTGCGTATACGATCCGTGCGCGAGCCGGAAGTTGTGTTACTGATTGGGTGAGCCATATCTCCACGTTAATATTCAGTAGAACAAGACGAGTCACGTTATCAAGTAGTCTCACTATGTAAGTAGTCTACCACTAGACCTCGCAGGTACAGTACTCATGTCGGTGTAGCCCGTTTTTTGTATGCGACGCTAACGTGCAAAGGCACTCCGCGAAGCCATGTCTCCTCCCAATGCATTCGTTTGACTCTGTCGCCTCCACACTCTTCTTGAAGTGAGGGTGCGTCGGTGCTGACTCTCGGAGCAGTTGAGTGCGGCGGCTCCGGCCCACGTCACTGTGCGCGTGACAAGACGCGTGATGAACGCGTTACCCAGTGACGCGCCGATCGCGTATGGCAGCGGTGGCCACGGCGCCACAACTTCAAGCTTGTCCCTGTCCGTCTTCCACTCGTCTGCGCTCTGTCTTGTATACACGTCGGAGATATCCAGCATGAGCACGCAGGCGACAATATCCTCGTTCTTCTCTCAGAAGACAAGCTCGGGACCTACCACACCGAGCGGGAAGACAGGCGCAAGGGGCATGAGAGGAAGTTCTCCTATTGACCTTACATTCGATTCCGACGAGGAAGGGTTAACACCACCTCGCAAGCGGCAAAGGACGACAAGTAGCTTCTTTGGATTGAAGCACTCCGCCGCGCCGTCACCCAAAGCAGACACGCAGACTGCAAGCAGCGCCGGACATGCTGAGCAATGGCGGTACGACCCTGCGTCTCCCGCGAAGCCTTCTCGGCCTGCAGACGACGAGAAGCAGCGCAGTGTGCACGAGAGGGCCAAGAAGATTCTCTTGGGAGGTGACAATATCTTCAACCGAAGGAACCACTCGGACGATGCACCACACCCGTCGGAAGGAGATGACCTCGTGGGGGACGGCGATCCGCAGTCTGAGGAGGAGAACAATGCTGAGAAGAAGTTTGGTGAGCTCATGGAGATCTTCTCGAGTGCTGGTACGAAGAAGAAGGGCAAGTCTATTGCCAAGAAGGCGAAGCCACCTGCAGCGGGTCCTAGTCGCTCGAGGAGTCAGAAGGTGGAGGAAGTTGGACCCAGTGGACAGGCTTACACACCCTTCGAGCTTCAAGTATGTTCTGCAGTAGCCGATGTTCGTCAATGTGCTGACTGCTCTTGCAGGTGCGGGAATTGAAGGCAAAACATCCTGGCACGATACTCATGATCCAATCTGGCTATAAGATGCTCTTCTTCGAAGAGGATGCTAAGGTTCGCCGTGGATATCACCCCCTGGGCTGCGACTAACAAGCACTGCAGATAGCCGCGAAGGAGCTCGGCATGGTCTGCTTCCCGAAGCGAAATCTCTTGACAGCCATGATTCCATTGCACAGACGAGACGTGCACCTCAAGAAGTACGTCAGCGAGCGACGAGCTCCGGGAGGGTCCGTGCTGACTGCATGACGACAGATTATTGTCGCAGGGTTACAAGGTTGGCATCGTTGAACAGACTGAGACGGCCGCGCTGAAGAAGGTCAGCGACAACCGCAACGAGCTTTTTGCTCGAGAAGTGACCAGTTTATACACCGCTGCGACGTACGGCCAAATGCGCTGTTGATACCTAGAGCCTTCCTAACTTCTCTCTGGCAGATATGTTGACGACTTGAATACGACCGATGAACTGGACGCAAACTCCGCACCGCCGATGATGTGCTTGCTCGAAGAACCACAAGGCGGAATGGGTGCCGACGAACGCGTCTTGATCGCTATGGTTTCCATATCCCCGAGCACTGGTGACGTGGTATGGGACGAGTTTGAAGGTCAGTCTGGACTGTGCAATAGTAATCATCAGACTAACAGGCCACATAGACAACCACATGCGCACCGAGCTAGAGGTATGGGAATCCGTTGTTCCTTATGTCAGAAGGCGAACGTGCTGAGAGTCATTTCAGACAAGAATGGTTCACACGAAACCGTTCGAACTTCTCTTGCCTGCTAAGAAGCTCAGCACCGCGACTGAGAAGATGATCAAATACTTCACCGAGTACGTTTCTTCTATCGTGCCGTTGCGCATCGAACATCCTGTTAACCCTTGTGCTCTAGGCACTCACACACCGAACATCGCATCCGCATAGAGCGGTTCTCGAAGCAGATGGCATACACGGACGCATTTGCCCTGCTCTCCAAGTTCTATACAGAGAAGCATGCAACAGCATCGGAGAGCTTCAGGAATGGTTCGTGCAGGTTTCGGAGCGGAGGCACTGCCAGGCTAATACTATCTGGCAGGTGACCTCATGGCAGCAGTAACGGACTTCTCCAAGCTAGTGGTTATCACTCTGGCACAGTCACTGAAGTATCTCACTGCATTCAACGTTGCCGACGCTCTGCGAGAGACCCGCTTCTTTGCTAAGTTCACCGAGCGAACGCACATGCTGCTCAACGCGAATACACTCACTAACCTGTACGAACACCAATCATGTTATGCGGACTAGACTCACGTCAGCCTTATCTTTTCCAGAGAAATATACCGTAACGACACAGACTATACCGCAAAGGGTTCGCTCATGTGGATCCTTGACCGGACGTCCACTAAGTTCGGCGCACGCCTCCTGAGAAGCTGGGTCGGAAAGCCTCTGGTAGATCCCAAGTACGTCCGTCTATTTCCTACCCACGCCCATCTCTTGCCTCACCGCAGTCCACACTCATAGTGCACTCCGCGAACGCACTGAAGCAGTAGAGGAGATCCTGTCGAACAGATCCCCAAAGCTGACACAACTGCGCGAACTCCTCCGCCGCCTTCCCGACCTTGCTCGTGGCTTGTGCCGCATCCAGTACGGGAAGTGCACCCCGCAGGAACTCGTTACGCTGCTCAAGGCATTCCACAAGGTTGCCACCACATTTGCTCATCCGCATCCCAGCCAGCTATCGCAGTCGGCGAGCCTGAAGTCGAAGCTGCTGGCGGGTGTCTTGGACGCTCTTCCCAAGCTGAAAGACCCGGTGAGGGAGTTGTGCGAGGCCATCATCTTCAAGGAGGCGGAGGCAGGACGAGAGGACACGATGTGGACTAACGTCGAGGAGAGGTTCCCCGCAGTCGACTCGTTGATGGTGGTAAGACGTGGTTCGTCGGTTGCTGCAGCAACTAGGTATTCACGGAGATTCCCCAAGGCAATATCAGTAGTTGAGTCAAATCTGCTCGAAGAGCTCAAGCATATACGCAAGGTCATTAAGAAACCCGCGCTCAAGTATACAGAGTGGAACGGCGAAGAGGTGAGAGTGTTTCGTGGCGCGTCTGCTTGCATCACAGATACTCATACTCAAAACAGTACGTTGTCGAGCTGGACAAGAGCGAGCGTCGGGACATCCCACCTACCTGGACACTCCTCTCCAGCACAAAGTACAAGCGGCGGTACCATACCCCAGAAGTCCGCACGCTGCTTCAAGAACGAGCGCAACACAAGGAAGCCCTTGCCGCGGAGGCCCACAAAGCCTTTCTGTCCTTCCTGGACGAGATCGTCGAGAAGCACTACGCGCTGCTCCGAGACGCGGTGAACAAGCTCGCGGTCACGGACTGCTTGTTCAGCCTCGCGCAGGTTGCCGCGCAGGAGGGCTACTGTCGGCCAGAGTTCGTGGAGCGACAGGACGGCGAAGAAGACGTGCTCGAGATCGTGAGAGGTCGCCATCCTATGATTGAGGCCATACGCACGGACCCGTTCGTGCCGAACTCGTTGAAGATGGGCGGCGACGACTCCAGGCACAAGGTCATTACTGGACCAAACATGGGCGGGAAGAGTTCCGTTGTGCGGATGACTGCTCTATGCGCTATTGTAAGTGAATTTGGAGTTGATCTGCTGGTAGACAGTGTGGACTCACATTATGCAGATGGCACAAGTCGGGTCGTACGTACCTGCTGAGTCCATGAAGCTTTCTTTGCTGGACGGTGTGTTGACGAGGATGGGTGGTAAGTACCCTCGGGGATTTTTGGAATAATATCTGATGTTGTTGTCTCGTAGCATCTGATGAACTCTCTCGCGGCCGCTCGACCTTCATGGTGGAGATGCAAGAGACGAGCGACATCCTCCAGATGGCTACGCCCAGAACACTCGTGGTGCTCGACGAGCTCGGCCGCGGTACCTCCACCTTCGACGGGGTGAGTGTGCACTGAACGTGTAAGAGATTAAGGGAGCTAAAGAGAGATTCCATGAACAGATGGCCATCGCGGGAGCTGTGCTGCAGCATCTCGTCCAGAACGTCAAGTGCAAGACGCTCTTCATCACGCACTACCCTCAGGTCGCCACCGACCTGGAGCGCATGTTCCCGTCCGATGTGGGTAACATGCACATGGGCTTCACGGAGGAGACGCGGATCGACGGCACCAGGGAGGTCACCTTCCTGTACAGACTGGAGCGCGGACTTGTCACGGAGTCGTTCGGTGTCGAGTGCGCACGGCTTGCAGGTCTTCCGGAATCGGTGCTTCAAGTCGCCAGTGGCAAGGCTGCGAACATGAAGCAGGTCATCGAGGAGCGGTTAAGACGGACAAAGTGAGTGCTTCTCTGCCTCAGCTGTGTTCTCATATGAACCTCGGGAGCAGGCTACGCAAGTGCGCGCAATTCGTTCAGCAATGCCTTGCAAGCGGCGCTCACGTCGTAGAGCGGCACTCCGCATTACATGACCTGAGGGATCTTGTGGAGTCAATATCTGTGCTATCTACGAGCGAACAGTCTATCCGAGACGGCTAGCCGGACTTGGCCTTCTTTGCCTTTTTGTGCTTCGCCTTCTTCCCACTCTCCTTTGCGTCACCCTCGCCGTCTACCCCTGCATCCTCAGCTTTCCTCTTGATAGCAGTAGCCTTAGCTTTCTGATTGCTCTTGTCTGTAGCTTTCGACCCCGCTTTGTCATCTTGTAGAAGCTGAATGATCTGCTTGCACATCGCCTGCAGCCCGACGGATGCCTTGAAACGGTCACTTGAAGCGAGGTTGGCAGAAACTTCGGACCACTTGGAGGGCTCCCAAGCGGAGGACAGCTCCGCGTCGTTCTGAGCGACGCGCTTGCTTTGGCGGACGGCCACTAATGCGAGCTTGAGGATGTCCTTGGCCTGCGCGGGTTGAACCGACGCTGTGCCCGTGCCGGAGCACGCTTTCGACAGCGTCTCAAGAATGGCTTTGCGGAGTTTTGGTACGAACGCCAGTACTTCCGCCTTGCAGTCACCCTGTTATCCGTGAGTAACACGTAAGGAGGACGAACGAATGCTCTACACATACAATGGCCGGGAGCTGATTGACGAGTGTCTGGAGGAGATGGAAGGCTTGCATTTGTCGGTAGACGTTAAGCGCATCTTCAGACGCTTTGACAAGGTCGTCGCGGAGACCCCACGCTGCTTGGGGATGCCTCTTCACGAAGTCATCGAAGAACGCGGTGTTGAGCTTGGACGATTTGCGAGCGACGAAGTCGTGCAATGACTCCCGGTAAGCTTTCTGCACCGGTTCCACGGCATTGGCATGCAGGAGAACCTTCGCCAAATACACGCTGCACTGATTCAGCGTAGTCAGCACGTCCGAAGTCGACGCCTTCCGAGCGAGTTCGTGCAGCTCCTCAAGAGTCTTCGCTGCGTCCTCGGCCGCTACGGACGTCGGGATGTCCTTCGACTTGCCGATCCGGTTCCGCAGGATACCCGTCGCCTTGTCAGAGAGCTGCCTCTCGTCAGGTCCCGTACCGACGATCAGCTCGACGAGCGGCATGATGAGGCGGACGATCAGGGGGCTCGTTGGCTGTTTTTTGACATAGATGTCAATGAGGTCGAGCACGCGATTCTTGAAGTGCGTCGCCTCCCTCTGCGCATCGACGTCTACACGCAGCGTGAGCACACAAGCCAAATACGGGGAGACCAACGCTAAAACACTTGCCTTTTCGGTGCCCCTTCTCGGCGGCGCGCGCCTTGAAGGCCGCGGCGAGCTTGTCGTCGATAGCGAGCATCTGGTCGTCGTCCATCAGATCCTCCTCCGATTCGTCGTCGGAGTCACCCGTCGCCGCTGAGATACCGTTGACGCGCAGTGCTTCCTCGATCTTGCGCCGGAGCTCTAGGTCGGCCTCCTCGTCCGCCTCTTCCTCGTCCTCGTCCTCTTCTTCGCCAGCGGAGGAGGATGATGACGACGAAGACCCCTCGTCATCCTCTGCATCATCGTCTTCGTTATCTTCCGCGTCTTCCATCTCCACATCCTCGTCGTCGTCGTCGGCCATGAGCTCTTCAGGATCGCGGCGCTCCAATTGCTGTAAAGAATTCGCCGAGGTAGATAAGCTACTGCCGCGCGCACACGCCCCAGCAGGCAGGCCCAGCCGCGGAAAGAACTCACGGTGAGAATGAGATCAATCGTGCTCTCCTGCACAGAGCCCGACAGCAACGCGAAGACCTGATTGGCCGCGGCGCGCAGATATGCCGTGCCCTTCTCCAGGAAGCCGATGACGGTGTCGACGAGAACGTCGACGGGCTCGGGAAGTTCCTTGTCCTTGCCCTTGTCTTCGCTCATTGACTTGCGGCCCTTCTTTCCCTTCTTGTTCTCGGCGGGAAAAAGGCGTGAGGCCCCGTCAATGCAGTTCTGTGAGATAGACTATATTCTAGTGGCGGTACCGAGGAGGGTGACGTAGCGCACTCACCTCGAGCGTTTCTGGACCTGCCTCGTCGTCATCGGTGCAGTAGTCGTGCACCAGCGTGGCTGCAAGAAGAAGCTCGACTCCCCGTGCTTCCTCCCGACGGTCCTCGGAAGCCTGCATGTAGGTCCTCAGTATCCAGTGGTTATTGACATGGACTTGGAGCACGTACGTCCTTGAGTCGTGAAATGATCTGGCGGGCCTTCTGGCGCTGCTCCACCTCTTCCTCTTCAGGCTCGTTGAGCGGCCGGACATGCTTCGTATCCTTTTCAAGCTCCTCAATCGTCGCCAGCACTCGGGACACCCAAAACCTTCCGTCAGAGGCGACCGCAGGGACCTTGGTCGCCTTGCTATCTCCTGTCCGCAGCCGGTCAATCTCCATCGCGACTCTATCGCATCGCAAAAACACAGAAACGTACCTTTGATAACAGTGGTTTGGCCTGTCAGATCGGCCAAGCACGCCAGCAGCCGCTCACGGCAGTTCTTCCGCAATTCCTCCGAGAAAGCGGGCTTGGGAATGCTGCGCAGCTAAGGGGCAGAAAGAACGCGTCCGGGGTCAGTAATCTGCGATCTCTCGTCCACGCACGAGGAGGAGGAGAGCGCACATCTACCCCGAGGCCACGGACGCGGGGATGGAAGGGGTATCTAAACTTACCGCGGTGATAGCTCCCTTCTCCGACTTCTTCGCGATTATGAAAAGCCCGTGGACGGCGAGCCAGTCGAGGATCGTCTGTATCCACGCATCGCTCTTGGGAACCGCCCCGTTGCGGATGAGTGCGCTGAGTTGGTCGATGATCCACCCGCGGCGCGTGTTCAGAGCCTGGATATCTGCCTCCGCCCTGTGCAGTTACAAGAATAGCGCCAGACGAATCGATATGAGTGATCAGCGATGCCCGAAACAAGATGCACGAGAGAACGCGAGACCGCTGTACGTACTCTGCGGAAGCGGAAGGCTCTTCGTCGACCTGTTTGAGCAGGTAGTCGATGTAGCTCTGAATACCGTCGTTGTCCATTGACGTCAAAATCGACTCAACGGTCTTGGTCTTCGTGAGCTTGTCGAACTGCCGGCTGCCGTTGACGCCAGTGAGCTGGAGGATCAGCGAAAAGCCGATCTTGGGATTGCTCTTCACAGCATTCTGTATGTCTGTCACCTACGGTATCGACGTGAGATCATCTGAGATGGAGCCGTAGACAGAGATAGCTGAGCTGTGCTGCGAACTTACCACCTGCCTGGCAGCCTTGTGAAGATAGCGGTCACTGTTCGACAGGTGGTTGATCCACGAGCGCATGAAGTTCTTCGTGAACAGCATGGGCATGTCGTCTGCGCTGACGCGGGGCAGCGCCTTTTGGAACACCTGGAAACCCCAGTACTTCCGCTCTGAGGAAGACGTCGAAGCGAACAAGGACTCTGTGGGATGCCGTATCTAGCATTAGCCTTGCCGAAGCCGTACGCAGCGACGAATGACAAACCATCAACGACGATCCGGAAAACTCTGGGAACGATCCCTTGGGCGCACGCTCGCCTTGGGCGGCAGGTTTTGGCAACACCTGGTCGAGAAGCATGTCCCAGACGAAGTGCACCTGTGGCTTCCACGAGCCAGCCTTCGGCAGATCTGACTCTCGTCTTCTCCGCATCGGATTCCTGTACAGAACGCCGCAAATTAGGGGACAGGCGGTTCCTCCGATACGGGTTCGAGTTATACCTTCAAGATCCGCGCAATAGCGCTCAGATTCCCCGTACTGAGCAGGTCAGGGTTCTTGAACGTCGGAGAAAGGTGCTTCTTCCAGTCCCGAGACGGAAACGAGGACTGCAGCTTCAACGTTAGAGCCACTTCTCGGGGTCCACGTCTTGGACTCCGAGTATATTGCGGCGATTGTCGCATCCACGGCTTCGTTCTTCCAAGAAACATCTGACTGAGCGAGCGCATCCACCGCTAGGCCAATGGACCACCACGCGCTTTCGCGTAACCAAGACTTCTTCTCTCCGAGCTCCATGAGTTGGGCTAGTACTCTTTGAAGCTAGACAGGTCGGAGGCAGTAGTGGAAGACGAGGGAAGCGTAGAGTCGCCGGAGGAGGCCGGACTGGATGACGGAGGTGAGACCGAACAAGCGAGCAAACAGAACGTCGCGTTCTTCCTGACCAGTCATGGAGCCCTGGGTCTTGGACGAGTCTAGATGAGCTGGACGATTTGGGAGCATGTCACCGTGTCGATGCGGGACAACAGCTATAGGCGGCACGATTTAGCAACTCAACCATGAGATTTAGACCGAAGGTCTTGCCCCAGGCCACGCATGTGTCGTAAACGTTCCGTAGAACGAGCAGGAGTGCAAGATGTTATCACACGAATGCGCTTCCAGTATGAACGCGCGGAACCTGGGCAAACGGCCTAGCCGAGGACAGACTACGCACCTCCGTCAAC
>JABYQS010000512.1:0-19919 GCA_022592435.1 Cerioporus squamosus
ATTGACGCGGCTCGGGGCATGACAGGGTGACAATGTCTATCGTGGCCCCTTGCGCGAATTCAAGAGGTTTGAGCTTTCCGCCTGGGCGGATCGCGTCATTTCGTCACTGCCCCCTCCATCTCCCAACACAGACGAAGACGTCTTGCGACCCTCCATTCGCGCCAAGGACACCAAACAGGCGGCGAAAATACTGATATACCTCGTTCACTGGTTGTTCATGCATGCTCCCAGTGGAGCGATCACACCTGAGCTTCGCGAGGTGTTTTCGCTTGATTTCACCCGTGACTTCTCGGGTGAGGATGTTTGTTGCCGCTTGGTACCTCTCGTTGAAATACTGAGGCATGCCGGCCACCTTGATATCGAAGTGTAAGCATCCATCCATCCCATTCTGCTTGCTACTGCCCGACGAAGCTGACTCGTGGCGTTGCATCCCCGCTCACAGGTCGTGTGCCATCGGAGATAGCCCTATCCGGGCGGTAGTTCGCCATGCTGTCAAGCAACTCGTGGGCGACGTGCAGTACTGGCAGCCTCGCGGTCGCTTCCAGACGATCCAGTGGTTCCTCAAACGCGGGCCTAGGCTGGAGCGCGACTGTGCGTTGCGCACGGCCGGCTTCATCTACCTGCTCCACCCTGTAGTCCTTCTAGTCGGGCCGGACCCCTTCTCCCCCTTTCTCATCCTCAACGCCCTGTGCGGCCCTCTCCGGGTTGACGAGAAGTTCATGCGTTGCATGGATCCTGGGATGTGGGTAGCCCTCCGCCCATGGATCGACTTCGACACCAAGTCCCCTTTGCCCCGCAGTGGTAGTGATCCGCTGTACAACCTTTTGCTTGAAGCAGATATCAATGTGAGTTTGCGATCGCTTCTGCGGCACGTACTTTTCTCATGATATCTATTTGCCAGCCCGTTTACTATGGTCCCGGCGCCCTGCAGCCTCAGGATCTGGAAGCTGTCGAACAGACTCTGGTGGCGCACATGGTTTTGGGACACGGCAAGGTCGCTGACGAGTATGATATGGCCGCATTTGCAGAGGGGCTTTTTGCAGCCCATGCACAGCGCACGGACCTTCTGCAGGTATGTGATTCTTCTCTGTGAGCCTGTCATCGTGCGCATACGTCAACATCGTCGATTTCAGACGTTCCAGGGCCTTGAACGCGATTATCTGGCGGCCATGTGCAACCAACGGCTCGACAGCGTGGATGAACTTCTTGCACACATCGAACCGCAGAGCGGTGTCGACCACTCCAAGATTGACCTCACGTTCCTCGGAGGTTCTGACGATGGGCCGTCAGATAACGGTGAACGTCCCGGGGGAACGCTCGGGCTGGCGGACAACATATGGGACTCTACATACGAAGCTGACTTTGAGATCGCATTCCACTATTACATTTGGCAGCCGGGCCACCCCGACACCCCCATCATCAGGGAAATGGTTGGGGATGAATGGGAGCAGCACGCTTCCGACGAGCTCCTCCGGGCCCGCTTGTTCTTGACCATGATGTCCGGGAGCGATCTCATGCCCGTGGAACCCCATTGGCAGATCAAGGTAATTGTGTACCGCCATTGCTTCGATGTCATAGGTCTCATGCTCTTCCACAGATGGTGTTCGTACACACGGGGGTGCGCGATCCAGAGGGCGGCCGTGCAGTCAACCCAATCCCCGCTCCTGTGCGTGTCTCATTGGTTGTTCTCGTTGTCCTGAAATCTGACACAGTCTTGAGCAGATCGATATCCATGCATGCTTCTACGAATGCACCGTGACCATCGACGATGGGCTACGGAATCTTCTGGATGAGGGTAGACCTTGGGACCAGTTCCAGTCGTGGTTGCATGGTGCGCTGCTGAATCCCGACGATTACAATCAGGCGTAGCTTTCCGTCATGTGTAGTTGAAAAAATGTGTCGCTGTGCACACATCCCGTAGAGCGATATGAGATCTCAATCCATCTTCGCGCGAATCACTTACAGTGTCTTGTCATATCGTCCGCCGGGCCGTAGCTTCACCGCAAATTAGTTCAGGAGTACTTAAAGTCCCATATGCTGCCTGGCCGCCGAGACAGACAGCTTGAATGCGTGCGCGTAAATCTCTTGCATCCTGTCCTCATGAGCTCAGTCTGGTCCAACAGCACCAGCTTGTCTAGCGAGGCTCTCCAAGTACTGTATCGCGAGGTGAGTTACAGGACTTGTTCTTAATCCCCGTGTGGGCCACTGATCAATGTATGTGTGCAAGCTGTATCTCATGCGCCATCATGTTGAGGACTTCGCTATGGTGCTGGGTGGTGAGCATGCACGCGCCTTGACTGGCCGTGGCATCCAGAGGGCAGAGTCGTGATCTCTGACTTTTGTCCAGAGCACCGAAGACCTTTGCAATACCTCGCTTGCAGAGACCTCCATGACCGTCTGTCAGGTGAGTCGATGGCCCTGCCTGGTGGGCTCATAGCACTCACCCTCGGTGCAATCTCTAATGTATCGCTCCCGTTAGCCATCATGCAGACGATCAGGATGGAGCTTGTCTATCAAGCAGAGGTCGGCGAGGAATGGCTGGCCCATGCTCCAAGTCAAGACTCGTCTCTGCTGCCAGCATCGCCATTGGAGCAATCACCGCCGTCTGAATTCGATCTCACAGAGTCAGAAGCACCGACTGAAGACTTTTACTCGGCGGGAGCTCCCTCCCCACCGCCACCCTGGGAGGATGACTTCTGGAAGAGCGACAGCGACATTGATACGTCATGGCAGCCTTTGGGGCTGGTTAACATTGACGACGAGGAGTCGGATTGGCCTAGCCCCATGCTGTTGCAGTTAGACGCAGCCATATCAGGTCTAGTGGCCTCGCCGGAGGAGGCTGCTGAGGCACAGGTATCGGCCTATTGGAGGGAGGTCGAGGACACATTGCCCGAGGGAATCACCATTGATATGTTGACGTAGTTCCTCTGTAAGAGGGTTCCGCTGGTCAAGTCTGGTGACGATCCCAAGTGCCGTCATGTCCTAGTACTTAGTCTCCGTCGACGCATGGGCACGTTCTGCCGTTCTGCCAACTACAGCGACCGACGGCGCGACCCCGCGTGTAACAGTGGGCCATCTAGGGCTCACCAGAATCTTGTATTGCAAGGTTCTCGGTACGCCCGGGAGTGTCGCTGAGATCTGACATCCGGCACTGGCAGTGCTTCTCGGTTATTTCCCTGAGAACATGGGGGCATTACCTTCCCCCTTCGGGACACAGACAAGGTGAGCAGCGCGAGTGGTTAACATCCTCATGTCTGTGCCATCTCATTATGAGAGTACTTACAACGGTGGAAGTTGGCTGGGAGGGGCATGACGTGGCCTCGTGATGATATGGCCAGTAGGCTATGGACTACGCACCGGCCGAGTGTCCCTGTGAGACGGCGGATGGCAGCAACCGCATTGTCTGTCTCTGCATGGCCTTGGCACGCTCGTTATGTGAGCTCATGTACAGTCGCAGACAGTCTATCACATCAGCATCTTTCACTTCATCGTGCCCAGGATACGCGCGTCAAACAACTTTCCCTTCTCCCTCTCCCTCCCTGTGCTCATGCCGGCTCTGACCTTGCCTTCTCTTCTTGACGCAACATCGTGGGGCCAGCCCGTCCCTCCGGTCCCCTGGGAGCTCCCAGTGCACGGTGCGCGCGGACATGGATTCATCCGCATTGTGGATTCCCTGGATCTCTCTCGAGTAAACCGCCTGGAACGCCTCACCATCGAATTGCACGTCCACTGCGGCGACTCTACGGGGTCCGAATTCCCTGCCAACGACGGCATGATCAGCGTACGTGATGCATGCAGTTGTGCCTGCTTGCCTTACAATCTGTTTTCCACAGCTCCCATTTCCTGCGCGCCGTCAGGAATGCCGGCCATGGAAGGATACTTCTTGCCCGCTCGATATTGACCTTGCGCAGCTGCAGCAAACGCACGAGGAGTCATTCGTGGCGCTCCACTTGATCTTTGCGTATTTCGGAGCGTTTCACCCACCAGGCGACGAGGACGTCGTTCAGATGCAATGGCATCGCTTCGCGCGCGGGGTGTGGGCTGTCATGGAGGCTGCGGAGATCGCACAGGATGAACGCGCCGTGGCGGTGGCCAGCTGGGGCAAGGCGAATCTTCCGGTACGTCGCCGTGGTTGCACTAGCCCCCGTACTTTTCTAACCTCTCACTGCCGTAGGATGAGGTGTTCGATGGCCCTTGGTGGGCAGGTCGTTGGAACTGGTATCCACCCCTGCCCAGGCAGATCGAGTACACGGACGAAGAGGACGTGTCCGAATTTGAGTTTGGGGAGGGACTGGATGGGCTACCCGTCCCAGAAGGCACATTCCCCCCTCAGTTCTGGGCAGGATGGGCGGCAGATGCTGTCGGGCCGGTGACGAGAGGACGTTCATTGGGCACATAGAGCTACGAATCCATGGAACCAATGTAATCGAAGGTTCTGTGAGCTCCGTGCTCACAGATCCACATGCTCTTGCGCGAGGAGAATTGCGTGCCGACGCTCACGCATGTCTGTGCCTGAGTATAACGTCGCAGGATAGCAATCCTTGGGAGTCTGAGAGCCTGGTATTCGTCCGGCGTCGGGGTGAGTCAACGCACTGCTGAGGACTGTGTGCATAGGACTGGTTGGCGGTATACGGCCCAGACGACACCACGTCCCATGTAATCAAGCCCAGCATGTTGGTCTGTAGCCTTTCCCTGGCTAGAATTCCTGCTCAGGGCGGGCGTGTAGGGCGTGCAACGGAAAGGGCATGCAGGGCAAAGCAGAAGACATACTCGTCAGCCGGCTGATCATGCTAAAACTTGTGGTGCGTACCGTCCATTCCCGAAGCGTCGTCGTGGCCTTCCTCCCATGAAGACAGCGTTCAGGGACTCCCAAGGCCAGGTGGCCGCGCTTCCCATGTCTCGATGACAGCGGATATAGCCACCCATGTCAACTGCACCTCCCGAAAGGTATGTTCGCGGCTTCAACCCGATCCATGTCCAGCAGTCGCACGCGATAGAGACTGAGCAGATGTAGACACGGCACTCAGAACAGGTAACATGAATTCATTTGGACACATTACAACGTCAGGGAGTGTACGATGGCTTGCGACGACTAAGGAACAGGGTGTACAGTAAACCACTCGCCTAAACTCACCACTGCCACCAATTGCACGGGTGTGGCAGCACGATCGTGTGTCCGCAGGACCGTGGGGGTGCCCGTGGTGCAGCCCTTTGGGCTGAATTTAACTGTGCATATATAATGGGTCAGCCGCATGCCAGACCGGGCAACAAGTGTGTACCTCTTGGGACGGAGTGGTCTGGTGGCTGCTCAGCGTTGAAGCCATCTGATGGCCTTGAAGCGCGTTGGAACAACGCACGCTCGAGGATATCTAGACAACTAAGTAGGACTTCTTGGCTGGAACAGTGCGAAAAGCCGGAGCCTCACTGCCCTTTTCACTGGTGAGCATGGGCCGAGGTCGTCGGAATGACGTATTCTCGAGGATGTTCAAGCGACTGCCAACAACGACGACGCTGGAACAGCGTTGACATCACGGTGGAAGGGGCAGGATGATCGTCGCCGTCTCTCAAGGGCGTTGGAACGACGCATCCATGAAGGACGTTGAAGCAACTGCCAACCACGACGACGTTGGAACAGCGATGCCATGGCCGCGGGGGCAGCATGGTGCTCCCCGTCATTGAAGGGCGTCGGAACGACGCATCCATCGAAGACGTTCAAGCGACTGCAGCATGGTCGCGGCGCCATCATAGTGCTCGCCGGTAATGAAGGGCGTCGGAACAACACATCCTTCGAGGACGTTGATGTGGGCCAAGGGGGGTATTCGATGCTTGCTTGGATATGGCTGGGAAGGGAGGAGGAACATGGTTCGGACACAAACAGACTCACCTGATGTCAACATCCCCCTCCTGCCCGCGAGCCTCTGTCCGATCTCTGATTTACACCAACATCAACGTGCTTGAATTGGGCCAATACTGAAGGAGGCAGGGAAAGAGCGGAGGTGAGGGTGCAACCCATAGTGGTCAGACTCTCACAAAAAAGGTCCCGGATGATTCCGAGGAGAAGCGCCTAGCTCGGAGGCGGGGGGTGGGCACTCCTCCTCCCCTTCTTCTTTGCTTCTGTGACCATTCTACGTACTCGCTGCCGTAATTCCCCCCGCCACTTTCTTCCTGGTTCAAGTTGATTGCGTTTGGCTTCTGGTCAGTTAATGTGAACATCCGCAGACCTTCCTGCTGATTCAACCACCCAGAGATGCCCCCTCAGCGCTCTTCCGGGTGGGGTGGCCCAAAAACCAGGTCGCAAACAGCGAACTCGCAACCCCTCCCCCCGAAACGTAAAGGACGCAAGAAGTGGCAGGACTTCAGGCCCACCGAGGAAGATGTCCAGAGACAACAGGCTACATTGGATCTCGAGGTCGGAATGGACATGGTTAGCGATCTTTCTGAGTGAGTGGTGCACCAATTCTCTCATTTTATTTCGGCTGACAGAAGTTCCCAAGGACACCAACCACCTGGGAGCGACGCACCCCCACGGCCCAGCGTGCGTCTGTGTGCAAGGGGGCCGCTCGCCATGCTGTCGCTGGGGCGCGTAAAGCGCAGAGCCGCGCCGGGACAGGTGAGTTCAGTGCGCAATGCCTCAGTCAGTTCTAACCCGGATACGCAGTCAATATGAAGGTGTTCTCCCTTGCCAAGGCAGTGGCTACGCCACATGGTCGTCCGGAGAACGTTGTGGAGGTTGAGCCTCCCGGCCTGATCACTGTTCTGCATGGCGACAAACCTGCACGCCTCCTGAGCAAGGATGGTTACGACATCTTCTGCCACCTCCCCGGCGGCATCCACGGGAAGAGTCTGGTGGGTCCGATCGCTCGT
Organism: Cerioporus squamosus; assembly: GCA_022592435.1. Taxonomy (NCBI): domain Eukaryota; kingdom Fungi; phylum Basidiomycota; class Agaricomycetes; order Polyporales; family Polyporaceae; genus Cerioporus; species Cerioporus squamosus. The sequence continues at coordinate 6,865 of JABYQS010000512.1, forward strand.
CTTCCGACTGTGGCTGAGATGTGAGGAACAAATGCATTCCAGACCGAGCTTGTCGAGGCGGCGAGGACATGGGGCTACACCTGCAAGCCGTCAAAGTCTGTGTCCAATGACAAGAAAGGTGGCTACAAAGAAGTGGGCGACCTTGTAGGAACGACACGCATCGTGCTAGCATGGCACGCCATCGGGCATCCGGTACGTGAAACTGTCTATATTGTCCGGTCGTGTCGCACTCAACATGGCAATGTACGAAGCACGATGAACCCGGCGTGTGCGCCGACGTGCTCCGTACTCGGCTGACTTTCAATGGCGCATGCGAGCTGCTCGAGAAGTTGGACGTGATCAACTCGTACGTCATGGCGCTGCTGAAGGCCATAGACCCCAAGCAATACGAGTCATTGGAGAAGCTGTACCAATGGCAACTTCGCAAGTTCCCTAGCTCTTGCGCGCTATCCTGCCTGGCTGCCCCCCCCCGCTCTTTTTTGAAGGACGCGAAATACAGTTCAACCGCTTCTCGAAGGTGCATTGGGACAATCAAGACCCTCACTATGCATGGGCGATCATCATCTATTTCGGCACGTTCGGGTCTTGTCATCTGAAGTTCAAGCAATTGCGGACTGAGGTGGTGCTGCGGCCAGGTGACGTTGTCACCATCCGTGGTCAGGACATCTTGCACGAGGCAGACGACTGGGATCTCGGTGAACGCCATCTGATCGTACATTTTACTCATCGCTTGCTGTGGGTTCAGGCCAAGCTGAAGTGTAGGACGAGCTATGCCGCACCGTTCAGCGACTAGATAGGTGTGCTTGTGATGTATATCCTTAGTGAACGTTCGTATATATTTGGCAAGCTCATCCTGCTGGCTGTCATGGTTGAGCTTCTGCATCTTGTCCTGCCCGCTGAGCACTTGTAGAGGCTCGCTCGGTTCTATCACTCATTAGGAACCGACGATTATATATGGAGGAGAAGATACTCCATACGGGTGCCATTGGATACATAAGACGCTTAGGACACTGAGTGAGTGTAAGACGGCGCGCCAGCTTGGAGTGTCTTACTCTCGTCGCGGGCGCTCTAATAGGCTCTGTTAAGACCCTCCTTCGTGATTCCTTCCCATTCCGAATCTCAGGAATCCTCGTACCATGGGCAAAACCACCTCGCGCCGTGCTCGCACGCAACTCATCCCCACCGACAAGGCGCGGCAGGCCCTGCTTCGCAAGGAGCGCAATCGCAGATACTATGTGCGGCGCAAACTGTAAGCCGTGTTGCCGTTCTTCCATGCATCTCCCCCCATTAACATTTCGAACGTGCATAGGCGCGAATCAGGGACAGTCCCTATGGATGCGGTGGAACCTACTACACTGAGCGGCCTGGAGGCCTCCAAGGACACCGTGCAGACCGACGGCACATGGGGGGCCCCTGCCATCAAGCAACCGGAAGAACAACGCGGCGCTGCCCCGAGGTTTCAGGCAAGGTCCCTTGGCACCCCCGGAGTACAATAGTCCCTGACCCAGGCTAGCAGTCGCCTTCATCGGACGAATCCTTTTTCAGATACCAGATTGCAGGTGAGTCGGACCCTTCTAGCTTGAGACTCATATCATGCTGGCGCTGCACAACTAGCCACTATGAAGAGCTGACTGACTTACAGCAGCGGACCAGTACCAGTTCCTGCGACGCTCAGTCTTGGTGACGCGGCGCAAGTTCGCACACTGAACGAGGCTTTGCTCGAGTGGGGATATATGCGGGACTCCGTGAAATATCAGCGCGGGCTTGACAAGAATATGCGCCGGGCTCAGCGTGCCGATGATGAGACCCGGACGACGTGGATGGCTGAGATGGACGAGTGGCTTGCTGAGGGAGACGAATTGGCAGACGAGCTGTACAAGCTCGCGTCTGAGGAGTTCAGTGCGAGCATTTTGTCTGTCATCTTCAACGTACTGTACATGATTGCGGCCGTCGAGGCCAGACTTTACCAGCTGTGATTGGCGAATAGTGTAGGTTTATTCCACGACGCACACATGTATCAGGCTACGGCAAGTTACAATTGACGGTTGCGTTCTTATCCATTGTAGAATTCGGGAGATACAGGAAGACTGATACCTTTTGCCAAACCATACCGCTCCACAATAGCCTCAGCCCATCGAACAAACGTCGCACACGGTTCCCACAAGGCGTCGTGAACACCTGCAGGGTGGGGCTCCGGCGGAATCACACGACAGTTTGGCAACGGAGTTGGCCCAAAGAGGGCCTTCATGGCTTCGTAAGCCCGAGGTTCAATGGGTGTTGTCGAGGACGTTGAGTGGGAGTCATGTTGCCAGACGTGTTTGTTCTGGCCTAGCCATGTGTACACGGCTTGAACCTTCTCCAAGCGCGAACGAACGGAACGATATGTTTTCGGTCGCATACCGAGGATGATCATAACGTCATCAGGACGCACGAGGAGAGTATCGCCGTGTACTTGCACAGTGACACCATGGCTGTCGGGAGTGCCTGTCCCAATCCCTAGATCGGCGAGGGTGCCGCCGATGCAGCACAAGCGTAGGACATCGCGGTATGCCACTCCGTACGGAGGGGGTTTGCTGCTCAGCTCGCGAGCCTTACGGACACGCTCCGGGAAGCGGCGACATATGAAATCGACAATCTGTGGGTCAACGGTCGGCAGTGGCTTCGGCCCTCCTGCCTTCCCGGTGCGGCCGCTGTCTTCATCGGCCTATTCTTCCACGGGGGGGACCACTGAGGAGTGACGGAAATCTGTGTGCCAGCGCAATGTCAGTACTCTCAACTGGATGGGCCTTGCAAGCAGATAATGTACCAGGCTCACTCAGCAACTCCGACTCATCACCGCTGGAGTCAGAATCGGTAGGCGGCAGGCTGCCTCGGGATGATACACCTGCTAGGGACGCAGGAGTGGACATATGGGATCGAGAGGGCTGGGTTCCGACGGTGAGAGCCTGCCGGGGGGTGGGAACTGGATGTGGATCGTTCGAGAACAGAGTCGGGGCGGTCCAACTGTTCAGATGATCCTGTCTGGCCAGCTATCAATGAGGGTATTAGTGTCGGAGAGGCACCACAAAGGTGACATACAGCAGGAGAGTGCACAGATTGCTCACCTGGTCTCGAATGGCACGTTGATGCATGAGGGCGAGATCGGGAGGAACAGGCTGAAAGGCAGGTCGGCGTGCTTCGATGTATGCTCTTACTGCCTCTGCTATGGCTGTTGCATGCCCCTGCAGTCCGGCATGTGAACCGAATGCTCTATCGAATGCTGGCGTCAGACGTCGCGGGCCCCCAGGTGAAAGCTGCAGAGCTTACGCCTCCCGTGATGCGAGCGGTATGACACCGTGCGCGTTCTCTGAAGAACTTTCCTCTGCGGCTTGTAGGCTCGCGCAAGGGACACTGGCCCCGTCTCGGCTCATGAAGACGTCGGGACAGTCATCCATGTACCTCTGATGCTGCGGGCGTTCCTGGTTAGAGGAAGAGTGAGGCGATGTAGTTGCGTCCCTGAGAGCTGACTCACCCGCACGACACCTTCCAAATCATGTCTGTCCAACCCATCAGTATCATTCATGGGCGCAAGGAGGCCATCCCCATCATTGTGATAGCGGGAGTCGCCAGCGGGCCCAATGGCAGAATCTCGAAGGCCAGACACTGATATCTGAAAGACCGTAAGACGGATTGAATTGTCAGGGGACAGCCTAGTCACCACACCGACGAAGTCACGCACAATGTGATCCCTGATCCACTGACCGGACCGTGTCGTTGGACAACACCGGACTGCCTGACGCCTCCTCAGTGCGAACGCGATCATGCTCACTGTGCTCTACTGCAGGCTCAGGAGCATCTTGAGCAGCGGCCGGTGGCAGGGGGAGCGGACGTGTTTCCAAAGGGTCTAGTGAGCATGTTGAACGTGTCAGAAGAGACTCCTTCACCTTCGCGCTGACACATACCTGGTGCAAGAAGCAAGTAATCTTCCCGAGAACCGTCCTCGCTGGCCATGGTGTTGTCTTCGTATGATGCGACACCTGAACCCTCCACCCCTTGCAAGTAAACTGAGGAACATGCGAGAACTTCATCACACGCGAAACTGACTCACCATGTTGAAGTGTCGATAGGGTATCCTGGAGGACTGTATCATTCGCGGGGATCTGGTAGAGGGACAGGTGGCCAGCTCTTGGGCCTCCCTGGCCTGCACGCGGCGTTGATACCTCTGAGAGCGAGCACTTGGCAATGTCGCACTGTGCGTAACCATCTGATTGTCGCTTTCTTGGGCGGTCTCAAGTTCATCGAAATGGGGGAGACGGCGGCCTGTCCATTGTTGTGCCATCGGATGAGCGAGTCTTCTCCCCTGGATGAACCCGGAGCGAAGGTGACGACAGTCGAGGATGTCTGGCGAGGGAATGCGCTAAGAGACGAACTGGCGAGCGGGAGCCAAGACACTCCAGCACACGAACTGAAGAGCACAAAGTCGAGCTCACTTTTTTCCACACATCGCAGTGCTATTGGGTGAGCATCCAGACAGCCACCATACCAGAGCGTACTATACCTGTGTGAGGGAATCCGTGCAACATTCATCTTTGCCCACGGAGAACTGACAACCAACCTGGGTAGCACACTGAGGGACAACGTGGAACGGTGCAACTCTGCCTGATCTGACCCGGTAATGATGCCGCGGGGCAAGGGGGAGGGCATTGCTCCCCCTCCCAAGCTTCATCTAGCGTGCTGCATTCTTGAGGCAATCACGCACAGTCCTGAAAGCTAATCCCCTGATAGTAAACTCGAGACATGATGCTTACTACAATATCCCCTAACCGCGCGCGTGCAGAGCCAGGTTCCGGGTCATCCACGCGCGAGGGAGGTGACCTCATGCATTGCCGCACTACCCTCGACCGGTGTTTGCAGCATCCTCAACTATCACACGGTGGTGGAAATCCAGGCGTTATCCATGGAAATCAATTACATTGTGCAAGGACTGGACAGACAAACGAGGAATGGATATAGGACATGAGAGGCTGGCCAGCTTGACCGTCGGCGCAAAGGCCCGTGGTGACGACCTGGTCCTCGGGCGGGTTGCGCGCGGGTCCTGGCGGGCGCGTCGCAACCTGACGCGCTCAGCTGGACGCGCCGGACATCCCAAAGAATCATATCACGTAGCCGGCGTGCGCAGTCGGGCTACGTGCGGCCCAGTGGCAACGACATGTTTGGATGCAGAGGTGGCCCATGCGCCAAAGCGACCTCTTCTCCTGGGAGCTCACATACAGATGACACCGCGGCATGCACGGCAACCACAGGCAAATGGAAGAGCGAGAGAGGGGCAGGGGCAACGACCTCCCGTGTGCTTGCCTGCGCACTGTCTGGCGAGCGCCACTCTGCGAGGGAATCACCGTGGCCAACGATGTCTTCGGAGCAGCGCAACCGTTTGCGCGGAATGGGGTCGGCAGTTTGAGCTGGCACTGCCTCCGAGGCCGAGAAATCTGAACCGCAGCGCACAGAGGTTGCGGGACAGGGTCACAGAACGTGTGAGCGCGCCAACATCACAGCAGCCGAGGCCTGCGTTGTAACATACCTAAGTCCAGCGCACCAGATGGCAACTCGCGCAGCAGTCTCTTCAGCCTGATCAACTTGTCCTCGACAGAAGCCATCCGCCTCTCCAGTGTCGACTGTGTGTCCAGCAAGCAATCGCGGACATACACGCGCAAGCCGTGGATCGCCTGCTGACCACCTGCAACTTGTTCTACGACGACACGATTCTGCTCCAAAAGCATGGTCAAGGTCTGGCACCTCCAGGTCGCGCGAGTCGGCCACTGTTCCTACAAGCGCGCGTAAGGCCAAGCTCGCAGATATTATCTATATTTGCTCACCCGTCCGGTATGAGCAACCTAGCCGCTGCGCGTTGCAGCGCACACACCCGATTGTGCATCGGTTCTGAGTGCAGTCTTGAGGAACACCCGCCTGAGCGCACTGGACGCAGGGTGCTTTACGCCCGCCGGTGGTGGAACTGCCTGTACCATCGGTAGATTCTCTACGCGGAGCCTCTGGTGACTGCTCACGCCGACGTTTGAGGCGCGACGGTGTTGGGTGAGGAGGCGAAGAGTATTCGTGACGAGCGTGCGAGTCGTGAGGATCGTGCAATACTGCGGGGGAGTCATGGACGGGGCGTAGAGGAAATAACAGTGGAGATGGTCCTCCCTCAACTGCGCCGGAGGCCAGGGAGGAGAGCATGCTGGGGAATGGGTCCATGACGAGGAACGGGTGATAGTGATGGTGGAGGTGAGAAGTAGGAAGTAACTCTGGTAAGAGCGCACTGTACTCCCGTGCTTACTGCTATGCTTAGTCACTTATTCCTCGTAAATTGGGCGACTAACCAGATAACAAAGCATTCATAATGTGGTTACTTACCTGCATCCGCGTTTACCTTTGACTTTTTCCACCGTCTCTCTTCTTTGACGAAGCCCACTCGCAAGCCAGGACGAAATCTAGAAGGCATACTGTTTGGTGAGAACCCTTGACAACACTGCAACGGTGACTGAGCCCCTGTTTCGAAAATCGTCAGACATCCTACATGTGCCAGCCGCGCTGAGTGCCCTTGTACGAGTAGACGGGAAGGAGCGACAATTGTACCATTACGCGTAAGCCTTCGTCATGCATGTACGAATACATTGCTGACCCGCGCACAGAGCTATCACTCACGACCGACACTCACAGCCAATGACAGCGAACAGCTCCCCCTCGGATGCGACGGTCGGTGCCGCCCCCCGCGCAGCGTTCGACTGGGTATTCACGCTGTACATGTGGGCGAAGGTCAGCATCACTGCCATTGTTGGCACAAGAACCTGTGGTTCCATCAACGCTGACTGTATCAAATGGCCAGGATGGCCGCCCACCGCATGTAGCCCATGTAGACGTGCCGGCAGGGCAGACACGTGTGGTTCTGAATAACGAACCGGCCTTGCAGGAGCTCTTGCGCGGCCTGTCCCTTCCGATCATGGCAGGATATGCGCTTTGGGTTCCAGATCACAACATGTGGCTGGCGGGACATCACTTGATGCCAGTCGAAGTGTGTATGCAACGCCGACCGAACCTCCTGACACGCTGGTACGGCGTCGAGGACTGTCCCGGATTGGAGCGGAGGATGGCAGAGGCGATATCCAACCTCGCTCGCAACGACCCACCACCGCAGAGTGAAACTACTGGTGTCGTAATGCCAACATATGATGACGTGCACACGGAGGGCGCGGTCGGGCACTGACCAGAGGACGATGAGCAGGTTAGGACTTAGAGGTCCATGCAATTCATGTACGGTACGGGCATTGATAACGGTACAAATGTACGGTGTGCAGAAGCACCTTCAATAAAAGAGAGTGCCAAACGACATTCTACTACTGGAGCTCGTACTCGCAGGCGTACAAAAGACCGCCGTGAAGCCATTCCTGGAATGTGAAGTAGGGAGGACCCTCTCGGAGTAAATTGCGCATCCCTTCGTCCACCGTGAATACGCAGCGAGCCGGGCACATGTAAATGCAGAGCTACGGTAAGAGCACGCGAGGGTCAGAAATTGGGCTGGCGAGCTGCATGAAAATGAAGTGAACCACTCACGGGGGCCGGCGGGAGTGGAACGGTGCTATGACCTCTGTCCCCGCAGTGACATAAAAAGGATCTACAGAGTCCAAGAGCGGGAGATGAGCGCGGATTGAACAGCATGGACGGTCCTCGCACATACCTGCAGCTTGTAGTCAGGATCAACACTGATGACCTCCTCGCCTGTCATGCTGTGCAATAACAGGCGAGATCGCAGCAGCGCATCCTCCCGATCCCTCTCGAAGATGGCGGGACTCAGGATGGCGCGGATGTCCAGAATGTCGGGATGACCACGCCCCCGGAGATACGTTTTGATGGCCTCTTGGACATCCGCCTCACAGATGGTGTCGATTTCATGCGCGGTGACAGTGCACTGGTCTGGGAGGATGTGTACTATGGTAAGGTTTGCGTCCTCTGCACCGAGGTTGCTACAGAATTGAACATGTTTGATGAGATCTTCCACGTCTTGTAGAGGCCGCTTAGGCGTCTCATTGCGAGCGGCCATCTTGTGAGCTCTGTACCAAGGGAGAGTAAAATCGAGGTCGAGGACAGCGTGTCTAGTGCCGGTCGATACTGGGATGGCAAACTTTGTGTGTGCTCCGGCATGTCCCGCGGATGCCGCAACGCGGCAGAGGGGAGCATACCTGAGAGCACATCGAGAGCTTGTAAACGGTCTCGGCACACAGAGGAACGATGAAACATATGCATTGACTACTTATAGCGTACAAAAGGGTCAAAACCATGGTCCACAGAAAGCAAGCGCAGAACGCCAAAGCTCCCGGCAAACGTGCATGTCGCGTGACATCAGGTCGAAGTGGTAGCTGAGGTGTTGATTAAGCATTGTAACGACCTCGAGGGAGAGAGGACAGAAGGGAGGATCGCAGGTGACCTCAGAGAGCCGCGAAGGGGCCGTGGAGACCGGATGCGGATGAGGGTGCTCAACCTCCGGAACGTCAGGGTTGTGTTCGCGATGATGCCTCATCAGAACGGGGTCATCCATAACAGCCCAATCAACGCCGTAGTTGACGAGGTCGTCAAGCGGTTCCTCGGGGGGAGGTTCCATGACATAGGACAGCCCACGAGGGCCACGCTCAGCGATGCCGAACATGAAAAGCTCATGAGGACTCGCCGCGCGCTCGCCTTTGACGTGAATCGTGTGCACGTTCCAGATGCGCACCCATTCCTGGGCATCCTGATTGATGGCGTAGAGGAAGAGATGGTGGATGAGCCAGATGTGGCAAGCGTTGTCTGCGTCCAGGTCGTCTTGGTGTTCCAACTCCAGGAAAAACATCTTCCACTTCCCTCCAAAGCCAATCGTCACGTCGAAGCACAGCCGTTCGATGCGCGTGTTATGCACACTCCTAGGCATGTCTTGTCAGCGCCGCACTTGTGTATAAGAACCGTAGCCAAACATGTACCATCCCCAGATGTATGAACCGCGGTTCCTTCCTCGAGTTTCCTCCATCCAGGCCGCGACGCGGAGGTTTTCAGTGCCGTGGTCACCGCGCACTCGACTCGGCAAGCCATGCGTACGGACGGCCTCTAGGAAGAGCTCCAACACAGTTTGCGCTCGGTTGTTGGTGTGAACGCGAATCCCGGTGACGAAACGAGAGAAACCATCAATGAAGCAGTGGATGACGAATTTCCACCGTATGAGACCTGTTATGATCGTTTAGCGAGTGACAGGATGCCGCGACGGACCTGTGAACGTACCGTGTTGACCATCATGATGGACCAGAGAGTTAGGACCGGCCACTCGGTACTTCTTGCAGATGATATGACGTCGCGCGAAGTCAGGGGGTGCCCCCCGGATGCGCACGCACGCAGCCATACACGAGCTTCGGGGACCCGGTGTCCTTGAGAGCGCAGGGCGCCCACTAACATAACGTGGCCCATACGCGGGTAAGAGGAGATCAAGTCGGTGAGGATGAGATCGAGTTCTGTGTCCGTGAGCGTGGATACAGGTGCTGTCTGAGTGGTATGAATACGAGAGGTCGTCCCATCGGCATTTTCCACTTCGCGGAAGACTGGCGGCGCTGGCTGGACGAGGCCATGGCGCAGAGCCTCGCGGCGGACATGGCGCGCGGAGCACTTGAGGGCCTTAGCCACTCGGGCAGGCCCCCAAATCTGCAGCGCGTGGGAGAGGAACGTCGGGTCAATCTGCTTGGATGGGCGACCGCGTTTGCCGGAGTGAACGGTCTGGATGATGGGGAGGAGTGGCTCGTCAGGTGGGTCCCTAGACTTGTACCGGGCATCATCGAGGTCGGAGATCATCAGGTCTAGACTGGTGTGCAACATAAGGTACTGGGCAGCAGGCATCACGCCGACATGCTGAGCAGGGGTGAGCGTGGTTCTGTGAGGCGGAAAGGTCAGACGTAACTGCTGGGCCGCCGCGAGGAGCGAGGTAGCCAAAGTTCGCACCTGCGCGAGGCGTTCTGCATCTCCGACGAAGGCGCGTAGGGCCACATTGACTTGATCCCGAATGTTGGAGTAAGAGAGGCGGATGTTGTTTAGTTGAACCTCGGGGTCCATACGGTGGCAGCGGACGAAGGCGGGGGGCGAGGGTTAGATGGTGGAGAGCGAAGGAGCGTAGGGAGTAAAGGAATGTAGTGAGCAAAGGACTGTGGGTCGCAAAGGAGCGAGGGCGAGCTAGCAGGAAGGGAGGAGAAAGGATGGGCAGAGAGAGCAATATGCGATGGAAGGGGCCCGCTACTGTGCAGCCATAGCGCAGCTGTGGACATGGCACGGGTTAGCTGCTAAGCACATTATCGTGAGTGAAGGACTACGTACCGATGGAATGCGTCTGAGCAAAAGAGCGGTGGGAGCGTAATGAGCGTGGAGAGCAAAGAGCGCAAAGACGGCCGACTTTGACGGAGGTGGTCGTGCGAGGGAGTGGACCGATGAGGCACGTGTGATGCCTGCAGCGGAATGCAGGACGGGTTTCAAGTTGGACAGTGGCCTTGCCATCGAGGGAGAGCTCTGAGGCGGCAGGCGATGCGGTCATGTCGTCGGCCTTACGGGATCAGGGCAAAGGGCATCGCGTGGGGAGCGACGTCAGTGGCGGGTTTGCCAAGATGTCGGCGGTGAGATTGCTCCGTGCAACTGGGTGCAAAGTCTTGCAAAGGAGAGCAGGGGATTGTTAGAGGCGGAAGCGCCTGCTCAAAATGCAACTCGGCGGGCATATGTGGATCTATGCAAAGGGCTGCAAGTTAGTGCAAGTGGATGCAAAAGTGAAAGTGGTTTGACGCACCCATGTAGGAGAACAATGGACATCTACGTCTGCAACTGGCTGCATCTTGGATGCAAACAGGGATGGCGAGGATGCAAAGCAGTGCAAACAGCAGTAATGGCATACTAACGGCGCCTATCAATGCATTGAAGACATTGTTTGCAAACCGCTGCAAAGTGCTGCGATGTGTTGCAAAGTACTTCAACAAGCCTGCAACTCTATGCAATTGGATGCAAAAATCTGCAAACCTCCGCATCATACTGCAATGCACTGCAAATCTCTGCAAAATACTCATTTCGAAGGAATATTGTCCACAAAAACGCGTCATAAGCTCGGGGTTGTACAAGCCCCGTTGACAGGCTGTATATGCCGGATCCACAATCACCAGGGTTATACAATGGCAAGGGGGGGACCATTTCACAATGTTTAGGGTGATTTACAATGAGTACGATGCTGTAGAAGGACCCCTCCTAGCCATTGACAATGCTGCCAGGTCATTGTTGTCAAAGGCTGGCCAGGTTGTTTTATAATACAATGGTGACCAGGTTCAGCATCATACATGCACCAGGTTGGTGGGGTATTGTGTTACAATAATGGAGCCTACAGCTGCTCTTGTAGCTCGCCTGTGCGTGTGTTCGTGGTGTTCCTGTGCAGGAGAGATGACGGGGGCATGGCGAGCTTCAGGCCGTGCTCACAGTGTCACGGGGTGGAGAGCGAAGACAGCGCAGGGCGAGCTCTTGGGGCTCGCCCTGGCTGTGGTGCTGGTGGTCGAGGACGGAGGTGACGGGGCATGGTGAGCTCTTCCAGCTCACCGCGCCTCTCGTGGGCTCGAGGAGGACGGCAGACGAGCACGGGCGAGCTCTTGTAGCTCGCCCGTGCCATGCTTGCGGTGTTGTGGTCGAGGAGAGACGACACAGGTGAGCTCTTGTAGCTCGCCCGTGCCGTGCTTGCGGTGTCGCGGTCGTGGAGAGACGACACGGGGCGCGGTGAGCTCTTGCAGCTGGCCGCGCCTCTCGCGGGCGCTGGAGGATGGCAGACGAGCACGGGCGAGCTCTTGTAGCTCGCCCGTGCTGTGTTCCTCGCGGTGGTAGCAAAGAGAGCGCGGACTCGAGACGAGGTGGGCCAGGACCTGGTAAGTGGCCGCGCATCTCATGTGCTTGGTTTTGTCGTGCAGGCGGGCATGATACAGTGCCTGGCTGTGTGGCTGGGCATGGCATCGTGAACAGGTAGGGGCCTACTTCCGTGGGTGTTAGAAAACCACTGTGTGTTGACTGACAGGGACGCCGTGGGCCCACCCATCTACACACCCCTACATGTTCCCTACCACCATGTTCTCTCCCTCAGAGGCGCTGTCCATTGTCAATCAATCCCTGCAGCCAGTCAAGATAGGCCCAGACAACGCTGGAGGGACAGCCGGGGAGGGGAGTGGTGACAAGAAGGGTTGTCGGGCATACCAAGGTGAGTAGTGTGACGACAGTCTGACCAGTGACTCACAGGATAATGGCGGCAGCGGCTCGCGACTGGTTTGAGAAGATAGAACATGCCTGCAAGACTGGACAGGATCCTACAAGCCAAGGTGAGTGTGTCTACCGGCGTTGGTGGATAGGGTGACAAATGCTGATGCACAGGAGAGTGGAAAAGCTTGGATGTTGAGGTGTAGATCGAGTGCACGCCGGTCGTCTATGCGGGGTGGAAGGTTAGAGGAGGGGAATGCAGGGGTGAAGTCTGTGGTGGTGTCGCTTTGTGTGTCCCTTTCTTGTTCTGCTAACAATCGCTGTATGTAGGGGGAACACGCATCATGTTACCTGTGTCAACCTGGCCGTGTTGGCTGTGTCCGCCTGGAAATTGGGTGGCAAGAGCATAGCCAAACTCGGTGTTCGACTGTTCCTCCACGTTGTTGGGCTCGACTATGCCAAACCGACATCTTTTCAGTCAGTCGTTGCAGATGCGGCTGCATGCTGCTGCACAGGGTCGTTGGACCAATGTACCTTCACAATCGCTAGGGCACACTTGATACATGAATCAAGGAAGTGGGTAGATGGTCTGGATTGGTATGACTGGCGGACGTATCCACTACTGATGATACTTAACCACTGCAGCTGCAGGAAGAGAGAGGTCGGGAGGTTGCCACACCAGCAATATCCCATAGGGGCTGGGGGGCACTGCCTACTAATGTGTTGTTGGTGCAGTTGGATCACACGCTGTGTACGCTTCACTTCGCTCTGTGTTCAAGACACTGCGTGGCAGCCTTTTTGCG
>JABYQS010000513.1:0-19883 GCA_022592435.1 Cerioporus squamosus
ATATCTAGACCACGGAAAGTCCACCCTGGCCGATCGGTACGTCATATACGCTCGAGAATTCATCCTGCGTGTTGGTTGACCCTGCTTTCTAGGCTGCTTGAAGTATGTCACCACTTCGAACAGCAAGGTATTCGGAACCTCTCTAACGACATTGACAGTTGACCGGCACGATACACAAGAAAGACAAGGGTGTTAACCAACAAGTTTTGGACAAGCTGAAGGTCGAGCGCGAGCGTGGCATCACAGGTTAGTCGAAATGACCGGCTTACTGAACAAACTGAGTTAACCCGTGCCCGAAGTGAAGGCCCAAACCGCGAGGTAGGTTTTGCAGTTGCCATATTATCGGAGTCCTTACACCCTATCAGCATGTTCCACGAGAAGAACGGCGCAAATTACCTCTTGAACTTAATCGACACTCCGGTTCGTTCAAGCATGAGTTACTTGGACCTTCGGTGTTGACGTTAATCGTAGGGTCACGTCGACTTCTCCTGGGAGGTCGCCAGATCTCTTGCAGCTTGCCAAGGAGCGCTGCTACTTGTTGACGCTTCGCAGGGCGTTCAAGCGCAGTCGATCTCCGTATTCCACGTCGCAAGGGAGAAGGGCCTGACCATTATCCCTGTGCTCAACAAGGTGCAATATGCTGCTTCCGCAATGACAGCTAACGACTCACTGCAATCCACCAGATTGATCTCCCTGCCGCTCAGCCTGAGATTGTAGCACAACAGATCGAGTCTACCTTCGGCATAGATCCTGCGGATATAATTCAAATATCTGCGAAGACCGGCAAAGGGGTGGAGAAGGTCCTGCAAGCGATAGTCGACCGGATTCCTCCGCCCGTCGGAGACCCGTCTGCTCCCCTCAAGGCATTCTTGTTCGACTCTTCGTAAGTGCTGTGATTGTGGTTGTGGTCATGAACCTGACACGTGTGCAGATATGACCGTTATCGTGGCGTCATCTCCCTGATGAGCATCCAGGGCGGCGTGCTTCGCAAAGGTGGGTACTCTAACACGTCAACGAAGTCATGCCCATTCATAGATTCGCCAGGGGACAAGATTGCCTCATGTCATACTCGGAAGAAGTACGAGGTGACAGACTTGGGTATCATGTATCCTGAGGAAGTCTCGACTGAGTGTGTGCGTCCTGGACAAGTCGGCTTCGTTGCTTGTAGCATGAAAGAGTCTGCTGAAGGTTGGACCATTGATTTCTGTCTCCCATGCGCCCCGCTGACGTGCCTTTTGGGTAAGCTCATATCGGTGACACGTTCTATCGCGTCGGTCAGCCCGTGGAGCCAATGCCGGGATTCAAGCCAGCTAAAGCGATGGTACGTGTGCTGTATTTTGAGCGCATGCGTCCTGTCGCCTGACGATCACCCATTTATCAAGGTTTACGCGGGTATATATCCGGTGGACAGCAATGATTTCCTAAAGCTCGAAGAGTCCATTAGAAGGGTGAGGTCGCGGAGTTCCTTTCGACTTCCGTGGCGCACATCTTTAATACGTATCTCCAGCTGAGTCTCACAGACCGCAGCGTCGAGGTCACCCGCGAGACTTCTTCCGCTTTAGGGCAGGGGTGCAGGCTTGGGTTTCTGGGGACCCTTCACATGGATGTCTTCCGGCAGCGTTTGGAAGACGAGTACGATGCCAACGTTATTATCACCGCACCGACGGTGCCGTACCAGGGTATGTGTCTCGTCCCCTGTGTCGCGCGTCCGAGTGTTTCCGCTGAATCTTCGTCACTTGGTTGCCCGGCGACTCCGTGCTCGGACAGTCGTTCACAGAGACGGGAGCACAAAGATCGTGAGCAATCCGACCGACTTCCCAGAACCCTCCGAGTTTGCGAGCGGCGGCCGCGTCAAAGCGGTCCTCGAGCCGATCGTCAAGGCTTCGATCATCGTGCCGGAAAGTATGTTCTCGACCCCATTGGAACGTGCTCCCTCCATGACCACTGATGTTTCTCCATCCTCGTCCGTCTCTCACGATGTCGCCGTGTCGCTTCCGCTTCCTGCGTTCCCGTTTCAATGGACCGCCTGAGCAGAGTACTTCAGTGCGATGATGGATCTCTGTTTCGAGCACCGTGGGACGAACCTGGACTGGCACTCAATGGACGCCCCGGGCGGCGCGAGCGGAAGTGGGGAGCTTGCCTCGAGCCGCGTCCTCATGACCGTGACCCTGCCCCTGGCCGAAATCGTGACGAACTTCTTCGACAAGCTCAAGAGCCGCAGCTCAGGCTTCGCCAGCTTCGAGTCCGTGCTTTTCCGTTTCTTGTTAGGCTTTCTCAGGTCGTGACGTACTGACTCGGCTTCCTTTTCCCCTCACTTTCTCGTTCTCGCCCTCGTGTCGGTCGGTCTGGTCTGGACCCGCAGCTACGAGGATGCGGGCTACGAGAAGAGCGATCTGCGCAAGGTGCGTTTTGGATTTTGGATTTGGGTTGGCCGCGCGCACGCGTGGCGTTTTGCGTTGGTCCTCCGAAACGACACCATTGGCTGACGGCGACAATGCGTCCGACGCACCCCGCAACGCTTTGCAGATGACGTTCCTGCTCAACCAGCGGCCGGTCGACGCGCTCGCGCTCATCGTGCACGCCAACAACGTGGAGGAGACGGGCCGGTACTGGGTGGAGAAGCTCTGTGCGTAACGTAACATTTCCTACGCAACGGGGCACGGAATCGCTCACGCTCCCATCGCCTGTTTTTTTCTTCTCCTACGCAGTCAAGATCATCCCCCGCCAGCTCTTCGAGGTCCCCATCCAGGCCGCGGTCGGTAACACGATCATTGCGCGCCGCACGCTTTCGGCCCTGCGCGCGGACGTCACAGCCGGGCTCTATGGAGGTGCGTGCGCTTCCATCTCGTCCGGCTACTCAGAGCCATGGACGCGGACGTCGACGTGCGTGTGTGCGTGCTGAAGTCGTTGGCAACGGGCAACAGGGCACTACGAGCGCAAGCTCAAGCATCTCCAGAACCAAAAGGAGTCGAAGCGCAAGATGAAGCGCGTCGGGCGCATCGACCTTCCCCAAGAGGCGTTCTTCGACCTGCTCAGCTCCAAGTGAAGCAGCTTCGAGCGCAGGCGGAGGTGTGCTACTGTCCGGCCCCCAACATCAAGTCGCCAGGGGCTACATAGGGCTTCCGGGGGAGATACCGTCGGTGCCGACTACTTACTGGCGCTGGACTCGGACCCACAACGACCCGGGCGGCGGCGTCGTCGTCGTCTCCGCAATTCTATGGTGCGACGCATTTTGCGAAGCCCAGCCTTCCAGCTCCATCTGCGGCGGCGAGAACTGGTGAATATGTACATTGTATTCACTGGACCTCCCCGAAGCAAGGCTCGAGCGGACCGCGGAACAGACCGCAGCACCCGTATCCCCACTAGCTTACCAATTTGAAGTACTTAATTGTCAGTTTTGTGTTCACAGCTTGCTTCCCGTTGGCTGCCATGGAGGCAAGAAGCTCGACGTCAGCGTCGGCGACCGAGGACCCAACCGTCGTGGTGCGGCGAGTCGCAGTCTTCAGTCTCCAGAGGATGTGGGGTCCGCGCTCTCACGTAGCGTTGCTGTTGCCGGAAATAGCTGGCCATGGCCCATAGGTGAGAAAATATAGCTCTTCTGTCTTCCGATCCTGGACCTGGGTGCTGGTGTGCTGCTGGTCCATGCAAAGACATGGATCATGCTGCGATGCATGGACAGTGTGCACTTCGCGTCGCCCCGATTGAGTATGGTCATGCATGCCAAGTTCGCGAGCGAAGTTCGTGCGCCTCCTTGATTGATCATTGCCTCGCCGTGCTTGCAGAGTTGGATCGTGACGGGTCAGTGCTTGTTCGCATTCGTGGCATCTCTCCTCGACATGCACTCTCTGCGACTGATACCATGCTGCTTAGTGCTGCTGGGCGAACACGATACTCCGTTTGCTGCCCTGATGCTGCGAAGAGACCGGAGTCCGGGATACTCGGTCGATTGAGCAGCAGGCAACACTTGAGGGCTTCGTGACACAGTTTTGTACGTGAAGCGGACAGCGCGGACAGGTGCCAGTCTGCGTTAAGATCTCTGTGACTGCATGTACTCGCGCGTGGACAAGGGAGCGCGGATAGACAGGCGGCGCTGACAGCGATGGTTGACTTGTATCGAATCGTTTCGCAACCTGCGTTGTAGTGCGCCGTGCGCCACCCCAACGGACCGCAATGATCATGAAGAATGGATCTGAATGGTGGCCTGAGCGCATCATCAGGTCCGAAGTCAAAGCCGTTCGCGGTGACCCACGAACACCATACTTACTTGCAGTAGCGGTGCGTAATACTAATCAACCATCATTCCTTCCTGTGCTGATGTCAATGTTGGATTAGTAGAGTCGTGGGCACGGATGTCCGAGCGCGCTGTGTGCCTCCGACTTGAGAACATCAATGCATATCCGTTTCATGGAGGCGTGGCTATTCATACCAGACTTTTGGGATCCGGACGCTCTCATATGTACCAGACTTTTGGGATCCGGATGCTCTCAAGTCTCGACTCGGTACGCGGGAGGCGTCGAGATTGGCCAAAGGCTGCTTGAAGATTGAGCCGTGCGCATGACCCGTTGGCTTGGTGAAGACAAGATACTGGACCGATCCGCGAGGCCGGCAGAGTGGTTGCGCTAGTCTCGGGAGTGGGCCCAGAATGCCTCGCGAGATCGAGCAGTTTTCGCGTCGTGCCGCTCCCCAGACGAGAACGCTATTAGTATATGTACTACTACTGCGACCTCAGGCTGTGAGAACGGCCCAAGAGCACAGGGAGCAGGATATCAGCTGGATCAGAGATGGATGATTGGACTTGAGGAACTTGAAGGGGAAGAGCCCGACGGAGGAAGGCGGCAGGTGCACGGACCCCCGATCGTGATTCGTCAAAGCTGCTGTGGGCGCCTGGCGGCATCCGATAATGGTTGCTGGGTTTCCACGACGACGGCGTGTGGCTGATCGAATATAAGGCGGGCAGACCAGGGATCAAGCAGCCATCCTCCTTCCCCCTTGTCGAGCTAGTCCTCTTTGCTTCCAGCACACCACGAGCAGGGTACGTTCCCTCGTCGCCGCCTTTGTTCGCCGCGCACAATCGCTGACAATGGCGCAAACAGTCTCGAGTCGGTTACTTCGTCCTTTGCTAACACTTCCTGAACTTCTGCCCACTCGTTGCCCTCTCGTCTTCATCTCAAGTTCAAGATGCGTTTCTCCACTGTTGCCGCTGCTCTCCTGCCCGTTGGTGTTGCGCTCGCCCAGACTACGCACGTCGTCAAGGTCGGCGGGAACGGTTCCCTGACCTACACCCCCAACCAGTATGTCCAATGTCTCTGACACGCCACCCGCGATCGCCCGCTGATCAGGTCCCCGTCCTTCCTGCGCGCAGGCTCACCGGTGTCGCGAACGGTGATGTGATCCAGTTCCAGTTCTTGGAGAAGAACCACACCGTCACCCAGTCCACCTTCGCCGCCCCCTGCTCCAACGTCACCGACGCGAGCGGCGCCGTGACCGGTGTCGACTCGGGCTACCAGTTCGTCGACCCCACCGCCACCTCTTTCCCCGTGTGGCAAATCACCGTCAACAACGCCTCGACGCCCCTCTGGTTCTACTGCCGTCAGGCCAAGTACGTGTCTCTTCCCGCACCTGCGCATCTCTCGATCGTGTTTGCTGACTCCTACGCGATAGGCACTGCCAGTCCGGCATGGTCTTCGCCGTGAACCCCACGGCCGAGAAGTCCTTCGACGCATTCAAGACCAACGCCGCCGCCTCCACCGCCGTCAATGGTTCTCCCGCTCCCGCCGCCGGCGCTAACGGCACGACGAGCACCAGCGGCTCTGCGTCGCCCTCCGGTGCTGCAGGCACCGCGCCCGCCGCGGGCTCTGCGTCCGGCTCCACCCCCTCGCCCAGCGCCTCGGGCACCGCTGGTGCCGCCGGCGCGAACGGTGCTGGCTCCCTCCGGTTCACGTCGGCCGCCGCGCTCCTCTCCCTCGCGGGTCTCTCCCTCGGGCTCCTTCTCTGAGCTCCTCGCGTAGCGCTAGCGTACTCGCGACCCGCCCGCGCAGGCAGATTGGGCTCGCCGAGCGACGAGGGCATGCTGTGGTATATAGGGCGGAAACATTCATTGACTTGGGTTCAGGACAGTTCACGACGCATTGTTATGTGTTAGCTCGGGCTCCGCGCGACGCGTGGGGCCGTGGACATTTTTTTTCCAAGTAACCTACTGTCACGATGTGTCGCTGGTAGTCAGTGCAAAACAAGGGATGGGTTCACTCGATGGTGGTGTGTGATACGTGTGGCGAGGTATGGCGACAGTTACATTGCGACTGGGGCTCGGGCCTTGGGGCGGTGCAGATGTCGTTTGAACGATGGATGGGCATGCCGCATCATCATCCACTACGTCGGCAGATGCTATGTGACTGCCATGATCGTGTCAAAACGTACATTTGACCGTAGCCATATGGGCGCAGCGCAGGTGTGCTGGTGTCAGTCTTTCGGTGCATGTACCATCGCTCGTGTACGAGCAATATTCCGACGGACAGGACGAGGGCAGCGGATGATGCAGAGTAGATGAGAGGAATGTGCCGCCATGACCGAGTCCTGACCGCAGTACCGCGTACCCCGATATCAAGCACGCTCGGACCTCCCTCGGGGTCTTCGGGGACTGCGTACACGAGTCCGGGACGACGATCAAATGACGCGGTCATGATGGGGATGGGTGGGTGCAACATGTTATCGAGAGCGAACATGGAGGTGAGCGTGTGGATGAGCACTTGTCGAAAAGGCGCACTTGCACAGGCGCATCTCCTCACAATCCATCACCCACAGCAGCCCACAATCAAGTCCCTTGCGATGCAGCTGAAAGACGGAAACTTGTCGGGTCGCCCTCGCATCGCAGAAGCCAAGCATGTCCGAGCAAGTCCACATAGCTAAACTTGAAGGATACATGCTGGAGTCGTTGAGTTGGGACGGTAGCAGGTGCGTACTGGTTCGGCTGCCAATAGCACCTTGCTTCCGTGGCATGCGCTCGGACACATCGTGAGCACAACAACACTAAATGCAATTGAACAGTTGACCCTTGCTGTGGCCACGGTACGGCCTACGACGAACGAAGTACAGGCAACAGCCGGAAGCCGCCGCGCACTTGACTCTGGACGCGCCGCTCCCAAGCCACGAGGTTGACGCGCCGCGTCACCTCAAAACGCAGCGTGTGGTCCTTCGAATGCAGGATGCAGTGGAGGTACGCGAACACGAGCGCGTCGAGCGCGGTGGGCGACCTGCGGAGAGGCGTTAGCAGTTGCGCCTAGGCTTCGAGAGGCCAGGAGAGAAAGGCACTCACGACGACCCGAGGAACCACTTGTCCGTGCCCAGGCGTTCTGAGAGGGAGGCGATCGCGTCGCGGTACTGCTGCTCGATGGCTTCAACGTCGACGTGCGTCCCATATGGCGGCAGGAGGGAGCTGATGCCGAAGAGCGGGGCGGGCGGATGGGGCAAGACGGTCTCCAGCGGACGCGCTTTGTGTTGGTAGGGGGAGATCAAGCTGAGAAACGACGTAGAGGACGGCTGGCTGAGGACCTGGGATATGCCCGTGTTAACGGACGGAGAGTCTAGGATACGTGAGGGCGAGGACGTACCAGAGCAGCATGCACGTTCCCCTCCAGCAGCGCAACCCATGCGCGACTCTCGTCCCGTGCGGCTTCGTCCACATACCCTTCCAGCTCGTCCAGAGCACCGACCTGGCCGTCGACCCACTCCGGGATGAGGTGTGCGGGGAGGAGCTCGCCCTCGCCGTCGTCCTGCGCCTTGACCTCCTCCGACACCCCCGGCAGCGTCTTGAGCGGCACATGCAGATTCGGCAGCCGCGCATCCAGCGCGCCGTCGACCGCAACATCCCACCGCACGGCGATGTCAGACAGCCCGCGCAGGGCGAGGTATGCTTGCCATTTGAGACACTCGACGTCGCTGCTCAGCACATCCGCGTCCGGGCTCCAGGGAACGTGTATCCAGAGAGTCGGGGCGGTGACGGGTTGCGCCTTGTCTGGCGACTCAATTGCGGGGTGGGTATAGAGCGGGAAGAGAGAGAAGAAATGGCGGAGAGGGGCGGGGAGCGAGATGCCCAGTGCGCGCGACATGGTCTCCTCGCAGCGCGGAACTGAGCGCGAGTGACTACAGAGGGCGTTACGTAAGCGCCACCATGCGGTAAGTAGCTTCTACTTTGCTTCTACTACAAAGTTACTTACTTACCGACTCATCTTCAGCGACACCTCTGAGGAGGACCACGATGCCGCTCTTCGACGCAAGCGTCGCCCGTGTAACAGTGAGCTCTATCTCCTGATCACCACGCAGGCTGATATTATATTGGCTACAAAGCATCGTCCGTGACTTCTAATACGGCTGAACGAGTGCAAGACCGAGAGGTATACAGAGTGGTAGCCGACGGCGCACCGTAGGGTGCGCGATGTTTGCCACGGCCTCCGAGCGCAACCGCGCAAAAACATCTTGGGAATGCCGAAGACACGCTCGTGATATCAACCTCAAAACTGTTATATGTATGGTCAAGCAAGGACTTGGTCTTGGGACCGCGGGTCGCAACGACCGTTGTAATCAGCCCTCAGCGACAGGCGACGTTCTCCTCCAAGTCACCGCAGTGTGTGATTACACTACCAGTCGTCTGACTACGAAGGTTTGAGGACTGCTCGACCGCCGTGCCCGCTCGTCTTGTGAGCATATCGTTCTTATGTTCTTCGCTATGTCGTGATTGTATCTGACAACTTGGTAACTAGATACTGCGAGAACCGCAGTCAATTATCAACAGGCTAAGTCGGAAAATACAGCGACTCTCGAGAAGTCTAGGTACAAGCGATAGCATTTAAGTTGTCCGTGATCACAGAATACTGATCACTTGTCTAGGTGTACCAAGCCACACGGCTTTGTCGCAGAACGGGGCAACGAACGTACCAACACGACGGTATGTGCTGCCTACGATAGGTGAGCTGTCGTCCACCGTCGTGCTATTGGTACTGAGTGGAACTATCACAAGGCCATAAACCGCACCTCGGCCTCCCAGTCTCACAATAGCAATAGAAACTTCGCATCCTGGCACAGAAAGATCCGAGCGCACATCTGGTCTGACATAGCCGATCTCTCCCCTGCTCGAGCGTGGACGGAACCACTTCGAGCCGGGCTCTAAGCTCTCCACTCCTTCAGGTCCTCCGTCTATTTCAAACAACAAGGGCTCGATATCACCGCGACCCAAGTCTGCAGTCGGATCGCATACCGCCTTCCTGACCATCGCATCTAGCACAAGCTCACCTCCAGTCACCTCGCCATAGGGGCGATCAGGCCAGGCAAGTGTTACGTTGCAATGCCTGACCGAACAGAGGGCCACATCGTTGATCCCGCCGTCAGTGGCAGGCAGGATTGCCCCATCAACGGCTGCCCAAGACCACGACGGTGCTCTGTAACGCTGTGGTCTGAGAGCGCACCGTTCCGAGGGGTTCACGAACCACAACAGGCCTCCAGGGAGCTGATGGTCCCACATCCCGCAGAGGTACGTGTCTTCCTGCCAAAAGTGATGGAACTGTTCGGCGACGCCAGAGAGCGCGAGCAGCCGGTCCCGGGGACTGGTGAGCGCCCTTGTTGTGTACAGGCGGACCATCTCCGCCCACGCGTCGTCGATGTCGCGGATCGCATCCGCTGGCCTGTCGGGCCCGGACGCAGGCATGAACACCCAATCAGGAAGCCGGGGAATTCCATCAACGGGGTCGACGAAGCTCTGCGCGCCATTGACGTTCGTGTGCAACGTCTGGCACTCGTATTGCAGGGTATGGGTACAGTAGAGCAGTGCGCGTGGGGATAGAACACGTTCCTCCAAACACCATGCACGCGTGTTTATAGGCTCAAATGGTGCCTCCTCCTCCCCCTGGAGTAGCATGGTTCCAACGGTACCATCAGGGCAGCGGAAAGGAAGTGGGACAGGGGCGGGATCCAGGACTGATCGGTCGTGCAAGAACCCGTCGCTGACCTTGCGAGCACTGGCCGCTATGATGGTGATGTACGCATTGCGGAAGACAGATTTGATCCTCGAGATTTCGACCGCCTTGTCCTCTTCGGAATCCTGGATGATGCAGAATGCATCCACCCACAGATATCGCAGGCCGAGCTTGTGAGTGACCGTGATGGCGTCGCGGATGGTACTCGGGATGTACTGCGTATCGAGTCCGCATGTATAGGAAGCGAGGTTCGTGGCGCTAGTGCGGTGGGGTTGGTCCTCTCCCCAGACGTAGCTCAGTGCGACATAGAAGTCTATGTCTGTGCGGTTGCTGATGTACAGACGTGGATGGGCAGGGTCTGCGCAGTCAATGACCCGCGTTGGGAGAGTTGCCGGCACCGGAGGCGGACAACGCGGGTGGTGTTGAATGCAATCCTCGATGCAGCGCTTGGCGAGCGCGTAGGTGCTATACGTGTCCATTTCTCGTAAAACGTCGCGCTCAGGGATATAACGCGCGGCGTTGTCGTCTGGAAGGGCCACTACCAGGCTCTTGGGTCTCCACCAGACTGTATCGGCGAAGCGGATATCAAAGCGTAGAGGCGATTCGGAGGACCGCGGCTCGAAACGGAGAGAGAATTGGAAGGTCTCATCCGGAGCTGGATCGTTCCACTTGCGGCCAGGACTATTGAAACGGTTACGGTGCAATCTTATCTCGTTGCAGACAAGTTCGCACCATCTGCACCGAGACTCGATGGCTTGTTGCACCATTTGCTCCCAGGGCGGCGTGGTGTACTTGAATCCAGTTCCTTCGGGACTTGCTTCCGGTGAAGAGCCAGGCCCCCATGCGGCCTGGAAAGCGTCGAAGGAGAAGACGGTGTGCCAGCAGCTCTCGCAAACCAACTCTCTGGATGATCTCCATGTGAATTGAGGTACGGTTAGAGGCTGGTACTGAATGACTCACCTAGGAGACGGCAGTGCCATGGAACCTGGACGTGTGGCCGCGGAGGTTACAGTTGCGACGATACGGATGCGCTGGAGGCTTCTGTGTCTGCGGGACGTTGAGCGATCACACCTTGGAGGCAGATGAATCTCAGTTGACCTGGAGGAAGTTGTGTCACTATAGCTGCAGTAGCCAACTCGAACGGCAACCACAGACTACAGTCGCTGTGGGTACTTTCAGCTCGTACAAGATGTCCTATATCGATGGAGCAGGCACTGGTGCGAGGGTACTGGTATCCAGTGTAAAACAAGCTCAGCCAGCACGCGCTGCCTAGTGACTGCGGGCGTTACACTGACAGTACTGATAGCCGCAAGTAAGTGTCGTAAGTCTCGGTAATCCAGAAGTGACCCCATGTGAACGTACGGATAATTAGTGAGTAGTGACTACTAGTAGCAAGTAAGTAGTAGTGGGTCAAGTACTTGGCAACTTCGATCATGTCGGTTTGTCCCGGCGTGGTTGTATGTTCGTCGGAGTCTTAGAGGCAGTGGAGGGTGGGGATGGCGCCTTCAGGTCTCTTCAATGCACAGAGTAGGCTCACAGTAGAGGAATGAATAAGTACATTGTTATTCTCCTGTGGGGCTCGCGCGAGCTCTGATCACGCTCGAGCGTACGCGTCGGAATTGATCAGTAGTCGTCAAGTAGTCGTATAACACCGTCAATGACTCGTTGCCATTTCACAAGTCTGTAATCTGCACCGAATCCACATGCGCCAACAGCTTGCCCTCCCATCCCTTGTTACTCGCTCCAGCAAAGTCATACGTCGGCTGCCCATACCGATCCTTCCCCTTCGGAATCACCTGCGCCTGCAGCGTGAGCTCCAGCCGCCGCAGCCTGCCCCCACTCCGATCGCGGTACCTCAACGCCTGCAGCACAATATCCATCAATGCAGGCGTGAACGTCGTCTGGCGTATCGCAACGCCCTCCAAGTGAGGACAGAGCACCCGATGCGCCTGCATCAACCCTTCCGGTGGAGACGCGATTGCTTCCAGCAGCGCGCGCGCCGTGTGGCCGGGCCCCGGGTCGACGATGGTGAGCTGACGTATACCCACGGTGCCGAGGAAGACGTTGACCAGGGCGCGATGTTCGACCCCGACAGGTGTGCCCGTACACTCGAGTGTGGTCAGAGCTCGCGCGAGCCCCAGGATCGCCCCGGCCGCGGCGACGACGGCGCTGTATGAAACCCCGTAGATCGCCGGTTGAGTATCCGGGCGCAGGCGGAGGGTGGAGTGCACCTCGAGGACGAGCTGGCCTTGGCGTCCGCTACAGACGAGCCGGACTGTGTCCTCGGACAGCTCGAGCTTCGCCGTGGTGGTGTCGGTGAGGATGGGGTAGTACAGGTCGGGCCGCCCCTGGGGAAGCATAGCGAGGAAGGCGTTGAATTTGCTGGGCTGGCGCTCGAAACGAGTGTTGCCGTGCAACCCGCCGATTATGGCGTTCTTTGGGAGTTGGCGCAGGTGATGGAGGAGCCGTGCTGTCTGCTGTGGGGTGTCTCGTACGCACAACTCCTTCAGTGCCCGCATGGTAACGGGCGACCGGCGGGAAGGCTGGTCGTTGAATGCCATGGAGAGGTAGTTGTCGAGCGTGAGCCGTGTCAGTCGGGCGCTGGTATCGAGTAGATCCAGCAAACCGTTGAAGGTGCTTGTCGCGGGCTGCTCGGGGAAGTTGCGCAACTCGACAGTGAACAAGTTGCCCAGGGATGTGCACTTCAGACCGATTCCATCAAGAGACAGTGCCGTAAGAGCAGGGAAGCGTTGTGGAGAGTACTCGAAGATCAAGTCCGAGTGCGGAAGACCTCCGGGTATGATGTTGAAGGCGATCGAGCTCAACTTTGGCATAGGTGCCTGGAGGAAGTTCAGGAAAGCCTGATGAGTGAACTGGAAGCCGGTGATTTGGACATCAATCCCGCTTAGCTGCGAGGCGTATGGCAACACATCTGACATCGTGTTGAACGTCAACGTCCTTTGGCTGCCCAGGAAGGCGGTGATTTTCGTAGAGGACGTCATGTTGTATCTGGAAGGGGCGAACAGAGTGACACAGTGGTTCAGTAGTCCGACGTGAAACGGATATAGGATGCGCTCAACTTGTTTTCCACTGCGATACAGGTGGGGAATGTCGATGGCGGAGGACGTTGCGGAGGATCGACTGATATATGGCCAGCAGCTTTGTCCTCGCTCGGCCCTTCACCCTTCGCTTTGATCATGTCGGCCGGAAGTCATTGTCACACCAAGTGGTGCGCGATCCAAGCGTCTTCAAACAAGGCAGGTCCAAGCGATGCGTATCTGTGGCCAGTGGCTCAGTCACAAAGAGATAGCATTGATACACCACTCCGTACACGGTGGCAACATGGTTGCAACGACCAGTGCAACGGTCATGACAATACGCTGAGCTTGACCCTGCTAGAGCACTATCAGCAAGCATTACAGACCGACTCTGAGTGGCACTGCCACGAATTGACCTACGTTCAGAAGAGATACTCCTCCGTCCAACACCCAGCATTCCCCTCCACGCGCTGCATCCACTCCTCCCTAGCCTTCCTGATGCAACGGCGAGGCGCGGTTTCGGTCTCTTCCTTGGTGAAGACAGGTCCTAGCGGATCATGCCAGGCGAAGATATGGAAACGCAATCCAGGTCGGGCCTTCTCCGCGCAGGCCCTGAGCTCGGCAGGCAGCCGACGGTGGCGGTCCTGTCCCTGCGGGTCCCCGAGGGAATACCTCATGTGTGTCGGTTGCACCATGACTTGCCGAAGGTGAGGGAGTATAAGCGAGTGGTCCTCGGAGGACGACAGACCTGCGACAGCTCATCGTAAGTGAGCAAAGAGTAGCGGGATATGATACGGGATGGGCGAGCTCACCCGTCACGAGCTTGAGCGAATTCATAGTAGCCGTGTCGGCGTAGTGCATCCCAGAGCACCGGAAATGCGCGAGACGGGACGCATGGTGCGCGAACTGGCAGAGATCCACAGGGCGGCCGTGGAAGAACTCCACGAGATGCAGCCGTTCCAACTGGGGAAACATGGGCTGACAAGTGTCCTCGAGGCGCAGGAACTCAGGCACCCCGTCGACGAGTGTCAGCTCGCGCAACCGCGGGAACGCGCAGTTGACGCTCGGGACGTTCTTCCACTCTCCACGGATGAAGGTGAACGTCTCTAGGCCTGGGGCGAGCTGCTCCATCAGGGCGCAAACAGTAGCGCCATGACGCTCACCAAGATCGCGGAGGTTTCGGAAATGCTCCTCGTAGGCGTGGGCGGCATTGTACAGCGAAGGCCGGGGCTTGCGGTAGATGGGCTCGCCTTCGATGGGAAGGAGGGAGAGGAACAGGTGCCGAACGCGTGGGTAGGTATCGGGAAGGCGGTGCCTTTGCTCCATGTAGACGTCGAGAAACTTTGCGAATGCCTCTGGGTCGGAGGATAGAGAGACAGTATGGAAGCGTGCAGGATGGGCCGCGTCGCGGGTGCGTTTTGATACAAGGGAGAGCGAGCAGCCTGTAAGGCCTCCATCCGTGCACGCGAGGTACGCAATCTCGGTGACGAGCTCGACGGGAAGAGAGTCCATAGTCGTGGTGAGATAGGAGTTCACTGTTGGCTGACAATACTTCGATAAGCAACGTTTTGGGGTGAGCGTGAAGCTTCTATGAGATATAGGGCAGGTCGGTCAGTCGCGTTGTGACATAGTGCTGGTCATCCCAGACAAGAGTTTCCAAGATGCGCTCACGGTGATCAACGGGCAAGTGTGATGGTAATGCTAAACGGCCAGACGGGGAACACAGGGAAAGCACGAAGATGCGTTTCGATTTCGGCGAGCTTCGGTATTTAACCGACAGCGTCAAAAGGTGACGCGACTTAGTCGCATGCTCCATCTGTGGAGAGGAGGGCGGCAATAGAGTAAGTCAAGTGGCCTCATGGTGCAGTGAATACATACATACATTACATACCTTACCACGGGTTTGGCTCCGTACTGGGAGCGAGGCTAGCGTCGATCTGTGACACGTCAGCTGAAAGTCCCTGCCAAGAGTAGATTTCACGTCAAAGTGTATTCTGAGCGTAACGGGCAGAGGGTAAGTACACACGACTTACGCCTAGGCTAGGCCAGATGCTGCAGTAATGCCGAAGTGATGAACTACCACCGCTGTCGAGTTGAGGTATAAGTGAGCAAGAACGCTTCCCACACGACATACCTTAGCACAGTGACCGATGATCACGCGAATGTTTCCATCGTCGTGTGTGTAGGTCAGAGAGCAACAGAGACATAAATTCCGAAAGAGTCCGTGAAACACGTACTGAATCAACAGACTAGAGCCACACCTCCACGTTCACTAGCCTACAACAATCCGCCGTGCCAGCGTCTCCAAGGGTCCTGGATCTAAGGTATCACACGAACCAAGACGGTATGCGGTAGGTATGCTCTATGCATAGGGTGATATATAGACTGACGGCGTCGCAGAGCCGGAGCAGGCTCTTTTGGGTGTGAGCTCGAGCTCACAAACGAGACAAGTCGCGTCCCCATATTCCCCTATGCCACACGCACATCAGTTTCATAATACACGCCCTGGAGTGAAGCACGTACCTCACAACCCAGTCGATCATCAACAGCGCCCGCGTTCGCATGCTGACCTGTTCACTCCAGTACACGCTCCGCCACGCATACATGGCCGCCAGGCCACCCATGAAGCTGAACCGGCCCAGATCGAATACCGCTGCGTTCCCGATGTACGCGAGCGAGCCAAGATGGTAGTACCGGAACGGTGCTGCGACCGCTTCGTCGCCCTCATCCATGACCAACCCATTCGCCTCGAGCACGGATCGGCGCTGGGCGAGCTTGGACAGCTTCTTCCCGAGGTACTTGCCCTGCTGTGACGCTACCTGTGCCGTCTGCAGATGTCCACGAGCGTGAGGCGAGGGTACACAGGCGGATAAGTCACAAGAAGACGTACCGCGGGCAGTGCTGTGATCTTGTTGCCAATCTCCTGGAGAAGGACCGCGAGCTCGTTCAGGTTGAGCGAGTTGTCCGCGTCCGAGTCGTAGAGGTCGAACAGCTCCCGGACCTTCATGAGCTGCTCCTCCGCCATCGGAATGCGCTTTTTGATCCGCTGAACCATAACCTGCCACTCGTCATAGTCGATCTTGCCATCCTTGTTCTTGTCCGCCTCGTCCACGAGCTCCAGGAGGTAGCTCACGATCGACGTCTCGATCGTGCTCGCGTCGCCAATCGCGTACACGGTGCCGAGCGGCGCGCCCTTGACACGCAGGTGCGCATCCACCTCAATGGCTTTCTTGTGCACCTGGTTCGGCAGCAGGTCCGACACGCGCTTCGTGAACGGGTTCATCGCGATGCCCGTGCTCCACAGCACGAAGTTCGTTGGGATCTCAAACGTCTCGACCTTGCCGTCGGGCGTGCGCCGGGTGTATGCCACCTTGTCGTGGTCGACGGACGAGACGCGCGCCATGGTAATGAGGTCGATCTGGTCCCGACTGAACTTCTCTTCGGCGAATCGCGAGATCGCTTCGGAGTACTGACAGTTGGGCATCAGCAGAGCAGACAGCGACGACGAGGGCGTATGCGCACCGTGTTCAGGATGTGCTCGCGACTCTGGATGACGTGAATGGACACTTCCTTTCTGCAGATCTTCGGGAACTACGAAGCGCGAAGTCCGTGAGCGAGCGAATTGGAGTGTCGCCGCAAACTCACGTAGTTCATCAGGTCTTCCTGGCACAGGTCGTAGATCTCGGCCGCAGTCTCGACACCGGTAGGACCACCACCGCAGACAACGAAGCTGAGCAGTTTCTTCCGCTCCTCGGGCGTTGTCGTGGGCAGAGAGGCAGCTTCGAAGTTGTCTGGCAGTAATATGACGCGTCAATCGGGCGAAAACAGAGGCCAAACGCGTTGCACGCACCAATTATGCGTTTCCTAATGGCTTGCGCGTCGCTAACCGTCTTCAGCTGGAAGCAGTGTTCCAGCCCAGGCACGCCGTGGGTGCTCGACGTCGAACCAACCGCGATGATCAGCTTGTCATACCTGCGAAGCTGTGTGTCAGACAGACCACTAAGGACGAGGATGGCATTCACGTACGGGATGTACATGCGCTGGTCCCTGATGCCGTTGGGTGAGATGGTCTCGACCTCGAGGAGGCGCT
Organism: Cerioporus squamosus; assembly: GCA_022592435.1. Classification (NCBI taxonomy): domain Eukaryota; kingdom Fungi; phylum Basidiomycota; class Agaricomycetes; order Polyporales; family Polyporaceae; genus Cerioporus; species Cerioporus squamosus. The sequence goes on from JABYQS010000513.1 coordinate 17,094, forward strand.
CGGACATGACAAGGTCAACAGCGCGCGCATTGATGAGGTGGCCGCGGAGGCGGGCTGCGATCTTGCGAAGGGGTTCGACCAGGGAGCGGACGGAGACGGTTCCAACCGCGGCGGCTACGGACATATGCGTCAACGGGTCGCTCGCCGGATTTCCCAAGCAAGCCTCGGACAGCCGTCCTTACGGAAGAATAGAAGCACGAACAGAGAGAAGACTCACAAGGTAGTAGTGGGGTGAAGGTCGTGTAAGTCTCGGGAGAGACAATCGTGACGTGGTAGTCCCCGGGGTTGAGTTTGTCAAGAACGCCGACAGCCTGTGATGCATGATATAAGAATGCGAACGGCGTAGGATCGTAGTGAAAAGTACGCACACCCAGCCCCACCAACGATCACCAGGTGAGGCTTCTCCGCGAGGCCGCGGTTCTCGTCGTCCTCCCAGTCGCTGAGTAAAGTGGACAGGATGGGCAGGTTCTTGGGCCCGCCGCGTTCGGTTTGTAATGCGCGCGGCGCAATGGCACGCCGTCGACGTGCTATCAAGAACGGTTCAGTACGAGCGCAACGAAATTGCGCATGCACTCACTCGGTCGTGATACGTGAAGGCATCGTGGAGGAAGATAGCACCCGTCAAGACCACGCATCCCACCACCGTCGACCCAATGAGAAAGAAGGTGTACTTGGCCGCTGTTCGAGCGCGCCGTATGAGCTTGGACGAGGAGGCGGATTCGGGAGCAGTAGCATATGTTCTCGCTAGAAGAGGCCTATGGAGCGCGGAGGAGGCCAGGCGAGAATAAGAGGTCGGGGCTAGTCTGTGGAGAGCCGGTGCATGTGACGTCCTCTTCGCGATGGATGATGCCCGGAACATGGCCGCCGCTGTGTTAGAGAGCGAGCAGGACGTCGCGGCGTCGTCGAGATGCGTGTATGAGATGAACAAGAGATGAGGAGGTCGGGTACTAGTCTGGTCGCGCGCCTGCCGCGCGACGGCAGCGCATATGCGCGCATGATGTCACTACGTGCTATATTCGTGCGCGCCCTCCGCGCCACCGCGCCTTCAACCACTCTTCCACCTTTTCGATCCGTGGTCTTTGCTTGGTTCATATAGCTCAAGCTCCGGGAATAAACTCGTTCACATGCGAGACGAGCGAGTCATTCTAACGAGCGACTGATCGAAATTTAGGGAGCTTGTGGATACTTCAAGTTAGGCCCCCAGACATGGCATCCACTGGCGACTGCTCGTGTCACTGGCAGTGCACTATTCGAGGCGCAGCGCGTTCCTCAGCTTATGGGGGTGATGATGCAGAAGCTCATGCTCCCTCGAGGTCGAAACTGATTGTTGTGGATTCAGCGGCACCCAAGGGAAGACCTGTTTTGGTAAGTATACAGCTTAGACCATGTCCAGCTTGGGCAGGAGGAGGAGCTTGGACTCAGACGTCTCTTGCCGACTATGGCCATGCTCCGGAGCATTTGGTCGCTTTGTCCCATCCTCGTATTGCTGCTTCGCTTTGGCATACCTGTCTCTCGCTTTCCATGACCGCAGACGGCAAGTGGTTGGATTTGTTCTCCAGCCATGGTGTCCAATGCCGGGTGCGATATAAAAGCCACGACTTCCTGGCTTCATGCCCTTCAATCCTCAGCTGCCTCCCTCCCTAGATCCTCTTTCAGTGGTACGCAGGTTCCTGATCTCTCCGTTGCATGTGTACGCTGATACATACCTTCAGATGTCGCAAACTTTCAATTTCCAGGACTGTGGTGCGATGATAGAAGGCACTTTCGTTCCGGAGGCACCTCCTCGCCCTCCCGTCGGAAGCCTCCGGTCGTTGGCAAGCCGTGCTAAATACATCGCCACACTCTCCTTCGCAAGCCCCATGACCACACGTTTCTTCAACTCACCACCAGTCCAAGAATTCCTACCTCGGCGTTCCCCGAGCTTCGAGAGCTCGCGCTCTGGGTCTATGACCGTACTCCCCCACCCCCGTCAGACCCGGCGCCGTCTCCGTTCGGTCTCACCCACTCTCCACCCAAAGTTGGCGAAGCTCTCACTTGTCGGTGTCCCGCTCAGCATGGAGGGCTCCCTTGAGTTCCTGCGCGACTTGGCGTTGTGTGACTATCCTCCTGGAGCCCCACCGCTCGAGTGGCTCGGCTTCATTTCTCTCTTCAATTCCGCTGAATCACTCAACAGGCTAGTGCTCCGCAGGTACTTAGGCTCTGTGCGGAAACTCCCGTCTCACATCCAAACTTCAACCCTTCCCACCCTCGACTCAGTGGTCGTCGAGGAAACATCGTACAACGTCTGGTACGTCTCCGAATGGATGGAGACCTGGGAGAATGACCCGCTTCATACTCACTTCATATCCAACAACGTGATCACCAATCTCGTCGACCGCCGGTCTCCGATAGACCAAGAGTCCCTCTTCATGGACGTCCTCGCGCGCCGTTGGGAGCCCGCTTCAGATCCTTTCCACCTAGCGCTCGTGCCACGAGCCTTCAATGGAGTAACGGACGCCACGCTCACGTTCGGAAGCACGTCCATCACCCTCAAATGTATCGGCTACCAACCGGGGAACGACTTGAATTGGAGACCAGTGGAGGTCATCATCGAGCTTCGGTGCAATGACCTCATGCGTCTCGACCCGGATTCTCGCACCAGGGTGCACGCCATAGCCATCAAATCCGTGAAGTGGATACTCTGGTACGCTGCCGGGAAGGCTCTGCGCAAGCTCGAGATCATCGGCGTCTCGGATGACGTCCTGCGCGGACGCGTGGGACACGCTCCTCAGCATTGTCGACATAAACCCG
>JABYQS010000514.1:0-19883 GCA_022592435.1 Cerioporus squamosus
GGCCCATTCCCGTCATTCGTATGCTGACGTTTGGTGGCAGAACACTTTCGTCGCGCTCTACCGATCATTCACGGAGTGCTGCTTCATCGAGGAAGGGCTCGATCGTGTTCTACAAAAACAAGCACGGCCTCGCTCAGCGGGAGGTCGCCGACGACGCCGTCGTCAAGATCAAAAAGGAGGGCTGGTCTCGGAGGACCAGGACAAATTGCAGGAGGGCGCCCTCTCCGACTCGACACGGACTGACTGACTGATTGACGTCTGGCATGTGCTGCCAGCTGGGCACGACGGGGATGCCAGCGGCAGAGGGCATTGTGACACTTGATTTAGAACGCTCCCGGACTGACTAGATGCCTGGCTGTACTTTATTACCATCATGTATGTATTTAACTAACATCCTTATGCTCATCCCTATGTACCACATCCTACCACATCCCGCATTGCTCAGAGACGAGCCGGCGGTACGCTTATAGTGAAAATTCGCTACGCCACAACAGGCACTGCCACCGGTAGGATGCCGCCGGTACGCTTTGCGTCCTCCGCGGCCTTGAGCATCAGATGACTCTTGCCTCCTTGTGCTCCTCCAGTCCATCTTCCGCCAGTTCTCCGTCGTACGCAACTTCTATACTGCACATCTGACGTTCGAGACACGTTGTGGATGGTGAAGTGCCTGGAGACTGACCCTCCCTGGCTTCTGGTCACCGGTACAACTTTCTCCGTCGTCATAGAGCACGCACCGCAGTCACGAGCCAACGGATGCGCTCGTCCGCACAACCATCCACGGCCCGCCTGTTCAAAAGAGAGACTTCTGAGCTCAGGCATCAGCACGGGGCTCGCGGGCGTGAGCTCCGTTGAACTAGTTGAGCAAGACGGGCATATGCCGCTTGCTCGCGCAATACGTCAAGCAGCCTCAGCTTCTCCACAGTTCCCCCGCGAGTCCGACTCGCTCGATTTTCTATGCTTTCGTTGCTCGGACCCCGCGATCCTCGACGGCCCGAAGAGAGGTCTATATTGGGGGACAGCGCGCGTCGATGGCTGCACTCGCCTGCAAACTCGCAACGGCGTTGACTTCGCAAGCTGAACACGATGAAGCTGGTATTACTGAATTCCCTTCTTCTCGGCAGCTTTGTGGCGTGCTGTCTGGCGGTTACCGTGAAAGTCAACAAGACGCCGAGCCACTCCGTTCCGTCGACGCTCTGTGAGTCCCGAATTCCGGCCTTCTGCCATCCGTGCTGACCGCAGGCGAACACAGATGGACAGATGTTCGAAGTGAGGACGCTGTCGCTGCTGTTGGATATGCGAGATTGCTGACGTCCATGCGCGATGCTGCCAGGACATTAACGTGAGTGATTCCGGAACCCGTGCGCATAACGTCACTTTCCCATGTTCTCACCTCGTTCGCATTGTAGCATGTGAGTCGCTGCTGCTGCTCTAGGTAGCCCGCAATCTTGACGACGTTCGTAATCGGCAAGAGCGGAGATGGTGGTCTCTACGCGGAATGTACGTTTTGCTGCTGTTTGCAGGGACGTTGCCCGCATGTTCACGTATCTTCGGATGCAGTGTTGCAAAACAGAGCATTCCAACAGGTCACGCCGAGTGAGTCCAGGTCTCATTCCGTCCGCAGCAGCATTTCTGATCTCTTTCTCTCTCAAGACACCGCGGCAGCACTGAACGCGTGGAGTCCCCTCAATGGTGCCACGCTCACCGTCATTGCAGATCCGACCCCGTTTCCAAAGCTTGCCAAACTCTTCAATTCACCGTCCCGAGTGGCTCGTCTGGAGCCGTCGGATTTACCAACGCAGGCTTTTGGGGTGGGTGTCTGTTCCTGGCGCCGCATCGCGAGTACCGTTTGTTCGGCCTAGCTCACGGTGCTACAGGCATCAAGGTTGACTCCGCCTGGACGTACAAAGCCTCCTTCTACTATCGCTTCCCAGCGTCTTCTTCGTTTCCGGAACGCTGACGGTCGGGCTCCGGGCCAACAATGGTGGAGCGACTCTCGCCTCCGCGACTACGACCATTCATGGAACGGCGACGAATTGGACCCAGGTCAACCTGAGCTTCAAGCCGAAGTCATCAGCATCGAATCTCGCTAACAGCTTCTTCGTATCGATCGACGGTGCTTCGGCTGCAGGGCACACCATCAACTTTGCGATGTTCTCGCTCTTCCCTCCAACGTTTAAGGACAGGCCGAATGGAATGCGTATTGACATCGCCGAGGTCCGTGGGCGCATCTTGACATGGCCAGAGAGATCGAGTCTCATGTCAAGTGTTGTAGGCACTGGCCGAAATGGGCCCGGCCTTTTTCCGCTTCCCAGGCGGAAATAACCTTGTATGTCGCTCGTTTGTCGCGCCTATCGTGACATATCCATTACTCACCAGCCTCGTTCTGCGAATAGGAGGTGAGACGTTCCGTATAGCGGTTCCGCCGATGCCCGACGGTCTTTGTTAGGGCGAGACGTTTGGGACGAGATGGCAGTGGAATGCTACCGTCGGGTCCCTGCTAGACCGCCCTGGAAGGGTGGGCGACTGGGGATACGTGAACACAGAGTATGTGCTTCTATCCCACGTTTTCTGGCTTGGGGCCCTCAATTTGACCCTTCGTGCCCAGCGGCCTCGGTCTTCTGGAATACCTTGAGTTCTTCGAAGATGTAGGCATGGAGCCCATCATGGCTGTTTGGTCAGGCGAGTAGATCTTCCGCTGTGACACCACTTCTGCTGTCTATTCACAACGCATCCATGTCGCAGGATACGCGCTCGGCGGCACTAGCGAGCCTGAGAGCCAACTGGCACCATTCATCCAACAAGCCAAGGACCAGGTGAGGAGTTCTTCCCGCGGGGACCGGTTATGTCGGAGGATGCTCACCCTGTGTGACCGTGGGTGCCTTGGCAGATCAACTTCGTCATTGGGGACCCTGCAACCAGTGCACCAGGTATCGTACAAGCTCAAACTTTCATTTGAGTTTGCTCGCGAGCAATGGTGGCAATATAGCGGCCCTCCGAGCTTCCCTCGGGCATCCCGAGCCCTTCACGCTGCGTTTTGTGGAGATTGGGAATGAGGTGTGTAATCTTTCGACGCTATTCTATCACCGCAGATCATCTGTGCGGCTTGATGAAGCTAGACTGATGCTTATTTCCACCACAGGACTTCATTGGCTCTGCTCCGTCGACGTGAGTGCATCCGACGCGAAGATACGACGGCTTCGCGTGAATATTGAACTTTCCAATAGTTATCCATACCGCTGGCGCGACTTCTTTGGAAACTTGAGCGCCGAGTTCCCTCAGATCCGTGGGTTCCCTTTCTGCATACAGTACTCCCGTGGGGGGCTGACCATGCGAATTGGCAAAACGTGCAGGGTTCCTTGCGACCTCGAACGTCGGAAGCCCAATTCTATCTCCAGCGCCCCCTTCGTATGATGTACACGTCTACCAGACGCCGAGTAAGCCTGGACGCTAGCTCGTATCGCGTTTGAGGCCTGAACTTTCCCCACGCAGCGTGGTTCTACCAAAACGCTTTCTACTATGACTCGTTCCAGGCAAGTCGTCTCCCTTGCAGCGGGATCCTCACTGTGACCGCTCACTGATTTCCCTCCGGTAGCGAGACGGCACGACCTACTTCGAGGTACGTTCCCGGCCGGTTCGTCCCCGGCTGTGACGTGCTAAAGGTTCATTCGTGAAGGGAGAGTATGCTGCAATCTCCACTAACTCTAGCAACCTGTTCGGGACGCCGGCGCAGGGCCGCCTGTTATGGCCGACTGTGGCGAGTGAGTGCCATATCCACCGTATTGTGACTGGTTTCCTCAAGGGTGATGGTTCAGGTTCCTCCGGCGAGGCTGCCTTCATGACTGGCTTGGAGCGCAACAGCGACATCGTGTTTGCGGCATCCTACGCCCCCTTACTGCAGGTGAGCGGCAGCCACAGTACAGGAATGCTTAGTCGCTGAGTATGTGCTGCCTGGAAAGCACGTCAACTCGACCCAATGGGTAAGTCGTTCACTATCCTTTCACGTTGCCGAACACCCCATGCTGATTATCCCTCGTAGACCCCTGACCTCATCTCCTTCGAGTGCGTGCCGCTCATGCACTGTGTACTAATGAGATCTAGAGCTTACTCGTGCTCCGCAGCGCTGGTTCAGTGATTCGATCGACTAGCTTCTATACACAGAAGGTACCCCGCGATCCCCCTCCTCTGCACCATAACCATCGTTCTCACAAACACGCGTGCACACAGCTCTTCGCCACCAACATCGGAGACCAGTACCTCGCCTCCACGCTCCCCACCAGCGGCAGCACGCTGCACTGGAGCATCACCCGCTCTTCAAGCTCCGGTGCAACCTTCATCAAGGCAAGCCACGTCCCGCGTACATGGAACGCAATTCAGTGAAGTGCTAACTGACGTTCTCCATGATGATGGTGCCAGGTCGCAAACGCGGGCAGCGCCACCGCCAGCCTCACCTTCGATTTGAGCCAGTTCAGCACAGTCGCTAGCTCAGGCACGCTGCAGCTGCTCACCGGGGCACAGACTGCCAGCAACACGCCCGCCGCTCCGAACACCGTCACGCCGAAGACGAGCAGCATAAGCACGGGCAAGTCGTTCACCTACAACGCGCCTGCCTTCAGTGTTAGTGTCATTACGGTGACTACTCACTGAGTACCGGAGCCTGGCGGCGCGCATTCGGTCTTCTCTTCTTCATCTCGGCTTGTGCGATGTGCAGCCAGTTGTTCACGTTGTTCAGCAGGATGAATGTAAAGTAGCACTGCAACCATGCGAATTCAAGCCCGGCATGACTTGTACTGTGACTCGGAGTCTGCGAGGTCTAAGTACTAGTATTCGGCACCTCCTCCCAGAACTCGTCGAGCGTGTGTTGGATGACAGGTAGAGCTTTCAGCTTCCACATGTCTACCATGCGGATACTTGCAAACTCAATTGCGCTGCTTCCGATGTGAGCTCTCGTTGGACCTCCCGTGATACTATCCTGGATGAGGAGGACGAAGTAAGCGCTGAACGCGAGACTCCTCTCCTCCTATTCACCTTTCCTGACCCTACTTGTACTATGCCACCCGCCACTGATCCTGATCGACTGGTGTTTTTCTTGAATGGCTCCAATGCAGCAAGCATTCCTGATAGTCGACATCCCAGGGATCATCGAACGCTTCGCGCTTGGGGGATCCTCGATAGCTTGGCCCGCCTCCTGGTCAACGAAAAACAGACATTCGCCATCGCCGTCGTCCCAGATATCCACCAGGCGCGGTTCATCATTGCCGAGAACAACCTTGTCCCGCCCGAGGTCCGTAACCATCTCTCTGCCATCCTGCAGTCTCTCTATGCTGCTCGACAATTGGTTCTGGCCTATCCTGGGGCTCAGTGTTCTCCACCTCCCGCGCTAGTCATACCTATTCCTCGCGATACGACGGATCCTCTCCATCGCAAGTTGCTGGAGCTCGAAGTTAGCGTCTTTCGCCACTCGTGGCCGAAGATGCGTAAACGCCTCTTCAAATCCCGTCGCGACGAGACCTTCACCGAGGTTTGCTCGGAAAGCCGGCTGAAGACTTTGCAAAGTGGGCGAACAAGGTTGTCTCCGTTCACTTGGATTTTGAATTGATCGCACGCGCCGTCGGTTTCCCGAAAATGGATACAGCTATTTCCAAAACAAGTTGCCGGGCGCCATTTGCGCACTGCACTTTTTGCACGAATAATTCGAGAAATTCCTGAAATTGTGCTGGCCTCGCGAGCGTACGCATTCAATTATCTGAGCTTCTAAGGGGCCGCGTGGGTCTGTCGGTGAGTTTGCGAGACCCTACGAGACAGCGAGAGGGCAGAAAGCCGGCGACGCTGCTCGGTGCTGCGAGTCGGTCATTCGGCGCCTATAGTCTCCGGTGACGGTCGTCGTCTACAATCAAGGATTCCCCTTCTCGAGGCATAGAGAGCATCGGAACTGAAAGATAATCAATTCAATGATACCCCAGATGACTTTGAGGAGCGACGGTGTAGAAGGGCACTTGTTGTTAACCTCAGAGCTATTCAACATCTGGATGTGACCTGGCGCATCTAGCCGGCTACAGCGCACTCCTACACGCCCCAAGATACTCACACAGACTGACGATTGTCTGTTCAGTCCTCCAGTATTGTAATGAGGACCCGTAGGGGCGTATTCAGAGCTCACACGAATTGCTTCAATTTCTCGCGTTGAAATTGCAAGCGCGTCAGTCGGAGTCGCGCGGCCACTTGTTTTGGAAATGGCTGTATCGCGATTTACACAATCAAGCAAAGCCCTCTTCATGCTACTGTCGATGTAACTGTGGATAATCTGCGCAACGCATTGGGTCCTGTTCAGGAGATCGACGACCATAATTTGGAGGAGTTCCTGGACAGTCGGTTTTCGAAGGTTCGGGATAAGGAAGGTATGTCGTGGACTTCGTCGCTGGCAGCTTCTTGTTCACGATATGTGGCTCTGTCAGTTCCGGTTAATGGTCATATTCATTGCGAATGCACCGTCCTTGCGCGACTCGACGAGCTGCGGCGTACCGGCGTACCTATCATCCCGTATGTCGGTCTTTCCAAACCGTCCTGCGCTATCTGCCACTCGTACTTCGAGGCGTATCGCAAGGTCACCGGCCAGGTCGTCAAGACGTGGGATACCAACGGCCGAATGGTGCCATGGCGGTGCCCCACGATTGAGGACCTGGCCGGCGATGAGTCAGTCCGCTCGGAGCTATCGAGACAGTTAAGGATTCTCCTTGTGGCCAACGTGGAACATTACGGGAAGCGGTCATCAACATCCTTGTGGGGCACCACATCGTCGGACGATGTGCTCCCGTCAATTAGACCGACGTTCGGTACGCCACAATTTTGTCGGCCGTGTAGCTCATCTCAACCTTGTTTCTCTTAGAGGACTTGATGTTCAAACGCGGTTTCATGAATCAGCCCTGACACCATGCTTCTGTCGTGTACTTCTGTCGTGTCTGAAGACTGGTCACTGAAGGTATGCAAGTGCATGTGCTACAATTACTGTAGTCTTACGACCATCATATGCCTTACCCCATAAAACACGGCCATGCCTCCGCGCGCTGTCTGCAGTCATATCCTGTTGTTCGTCTGCGCGATGTCGTAAGTAATCAAGCCCAAGTACCGTCTTATAATCAGAGCTTACTTAGTAGACTCAATACAAATGCCGCCATACAACTAGGTTCGAGAGTCTTGGTCGAGACTAGCCATACTTGAACCGTAAACTTAATTACTTACCGCATAGTATCAAAGTCTTACTGGTGCCTAGCCTACTAGCTCCTCTACTTACGGGTCTTCAATATCGCGAAGTTGAGCGCTTGCAGCTGTTCAATCGTTCCGCCTGCCACCACTGCACCAGCATCATCGTTCCCCACTTCACCTCCTCCTCCTCACCAACCTCACGGTAACCCTAGAGCGGCTAAACATTCCGTTGGAGGCGAGTAACTGTCGCTGTTTTCAATATGCTGTATCTGGCGATGATTCCCGTGTCTACATAGTAAGTCAACTTGAAGGTCTATCATCGAACGTCATTGTGAAGGTCGGTTACTCTATGTCCGGGTTTGCTACGCAGCTAATTGTGGTGAATATGTCCAGCACCGGTATGGCAGCGATAGACCTCATCCAGAAGCCTGCACGCAGTCTTCCTTTACGCAAATAGCGTACGTCGGGCAAGCCGAGAGTAAATGGGCGCTCCCAGTTTATTGTCTCGCAATTGTACTGCAATGACATGCCTTCCCATGATACACAGCGGCACACCCGTCAAGTGATCCTCTGCATTTCAGGTCGGCATATCCCTTCACATCTTTTGTGCTTGGGCCAACGTGTATGGCAAGTCGATGGCGCGTCTACGGCTCTTTTGTCTTGCGGTGCTTCACGGTCCGTGCGTCGACAAGTATATCTATGGGCCACCCCCCGTCAAGAGGCACCACCGCTCGCTGCTCGACGCTCGACGCTCACATCCGCTAGGCCCTAGAGGTCTTGTATCTGGATCCTGACCTTGCTCTGCTCTATCTGCTGACTCGCCCCTCGGCAATCTGTCCTTCTTCTGCTGGTCCTCGGCTCTCCTTCGTAGATAGAAAAGCAAGACAGCAATGGCCACTGCTACAGTCATCCGCTTCCCTCCTCCACCGCCCACCCGGAACGAGCTCTCGAGCGAGCAGCGCGCGAAACTCATTCGCACGAACAACAAGCTTGGCCAGGTTCTCGGTAGCACGCCGCACGTGCTTGACCTGACCTACGTCGGTGAGTCGAATCCTCGCTAATATACCTCCTCTGCTGACGTGTCTGGTTCTTGAAGTGCCTACGACGCAAATCTCATTGCCGCCGCCACCTAAGACGCCGACCTCAAGTCGGAACCCGTTCAGGACGCACTCTCGCTCCAAGTCCGTCCCGAAGGTCGATATGGACGCCGTGCGCGCTTCTGCGAAGAGCCCGGACTCTGTCGCGTCGCGTGCTTCCTCTGCGTCGCGCCAGTCTACTGTCAGCGTACGCGTCAAGACGGACGAGTTGGCTTGGCGCTCTCCCTACCCTGCTCAGCGCCCGCCCCTTCTCCGACTCTCCGTTCCCAACCCTCCGCGTTCGCGCAAGCCCCGTCTAGAGCCCATACCGGGGTCGCCACCTTATGACCAGTTGACGGGCTCTTACGAGCCACCCTCGTTCTCGATCCCTTCTGATGCTGCCATGCGCCGGGAGAAGATGCGTCGGGTGCGAAAGATGCTGGGGGACGGCGTGCCCTCTGACCTTGTCTTCCCTTCTTCTCCCGAGGAGTCCGATTCGGAGGAGGATTCCCCCTTGCTCTCCACGCCGACCTCAACGATGAGCCGCGAGTGGCTGCTCGTTGACAGCGTTGGACCAGACATGAACAAACCTCTCCCCTCGGAACCTTCCACACCTCTCCCGCAGCCCGAGTCCACCCGCGCCTCATCAAAAGCGCGCGAGACCAAGCCTACGAAACCCATTCTCCGTCGCAATCGCCTGTTCAAGGAGCGTACGAAGGAGCGTCCGTCGAAGAGCGCGAAGCCGCTGGAGAGCATCGCAGAGAGTGCCAAGGAGGTCCGTCCGGACAGCCTCACTTGTGTCGGTGTCTCTGCAAGCGCAGGCATGCGCGGCATGGGGAAGTCACGGCGGTTCGTCCAGGGCGAGTTGCACATGGACCAGATCGGCACTGTGTGGGGTGGAATCGGCGCGTGGTGAGCATCGAGCTTCTCGTGCAGCACCCTGGCAAGCCGGTTCTTGCCAAAGCTTGGCTTCTGCACCGCTCATCCCTCTTCCTTTGGTTCATGCATGGATATCGAAACGTTTGACTCTGTCGCTCATCATTATCTCGCTGTCGTTTTGTTGGTTGCCTGCCTTCTATCTGGTCCGAGCTCCGGTTTCCGCCCACTGATGTACCATAAATACCATCTTCCCTCCCGTATATGTAGTAAAAATATCGCCTTAGCCTCATGTAGCGTATACGTAGCTCAGCTGATCAGTATAATACCTCCGTTACTTTGCATGTTCCAACATGACTGTATGCACCTATGAATACCCATGGTTTCTATGCACATTCTGCCCCGTGTCTGCATCGTCTGCAGGTTGTGTGTTAGTCGGAACGAAGTTGCGGGGACCGCACTGTGACTCGCGTACCTGAGAGGCAACTGGCCACACCGGTAACGGCCGTCGATGAGGTCAACGATCGAGGCGCCGAGGCGCTGAGCACGGCTGTCCTGCGAGTCCACTTCTCTGTCCCGACCCACTTCTGCGCAGCAGGCTGCATATAACCTTGGCTGCGCACAGGCGACACGACAGCTTTGACACTTGACTTCCACACATCACAACAGCTACGACTATGTTCAAAAACGCAGCGCGCAAGATCGCGCACAACACGACCGTACCCGGGCTGCCAGGGCTCGGCAGTAAGCAGGATCTCCGAGCTCTCCAGGACCCTCATTACCTCTGAGAAGGCGGTCCTCAATTCGTGCGTATCACAGTCTTCCTTATGTCGATTCCAACTGGGACGCTGAGGAGACGCATTCTGTGTATGCGGCAGTCTACAGAAAACTCAGCGTGGACTTCGCACGAGCATCAGACGCATTGAGGGTATGGGGGCAGGGCGAGGGAGATGATCTTGCAGTGAGTAACTTCATCAGTTAGAGCTCCGACGGAGTGTGAACGTCCTCTTAGGATACCCTCGCTGCCTCGAATGCCCTCCTCTTGCACTCGCGAACGCGCTCTCCGTCCTCGCGAATCATGAAGGCGCGATACGTGAACAGATGAAGGCCGTCCGTACTCGCGAAGAGAACCTCGATGAACTCAAGCGGCGGCGCAGATCGGTCATTTCGGATGCTGACTCGGCGGAGCGCAAGCTTAGCAAGATGAACCCAGAGAACAAGAATTTGCAGCAGCAAACGGACCTCCTCAACAGGCTGCGCGACGAGATTAGGCAGATGGATGCGGATATTGCAGCGGAGGAAGCCAACTTGGGCGACTTCAAGCGTTCGAGTGTACGTGAATGGATGGGCAGGAAGTTTGGGGCTTGCTTGAATGCTGCGAAAAGGCGCGGTGAGTGTTGAATTGGGAGGATCGTCGAATCGACTCAGTAGATCTCAACGCTTACATCTAGGCTGTGGGTGAAATGGGCAAACTTATCATCTCGGTAGGCCTATTGTGTCATGTTCCAAGTGCATATATCCACATCTCTGTAGGAAATCCCCATGGAACCTACCCAACCTGGACTACCCCGACCGTACTACACAGGTCATGCCCGGACCGAGTTCCTTGTGGCTGAAGCTGCACGCTCCATCGCAGAAGTAGTCTACTCGCCGAGCCCAACCCCAACCCCGCACACCGGAGCATCCGACCTCTGCCTGGGTCGGATCTGCCCGCTGTGCCTTCTCCGTCGCAGCGTCGTATGTCCACGATGTCAGCGAATGGGCAAGGCACAGCTTCGCCTATCTCACCATCGTCGCCCGGACCAGCGTATCCTGGACTTCCACAGCTTGAGGAGACTGGGTTCAGCGTCTCACCATTCCTTGGGGCCCGGACCACACTCCTCAGCCGTCGCTCGGCCAGTCCGTGAATGAATTCGGGTCCTTCTCCAGCCCGCAATCGAACCAGCCAGTACCTTCACTCCCGCTGAACGAGACAAGGCCACTAGCCCTCGCGGTGGTCGCTTTGCCACATTCCCAGTGAAGGCTCTTGGCCCCAGACCGCAGCCCGGACCTACGCAGGGCAGCAACATCTCGACGAACCCATATATATCTTCTCCTCCTATGAGGGATGGCGATCGTGCCCCGTCGATCGAGATCGACCGCCCCGGCGACGAATCCTTCTCCTCAAGCGTCGCTATGGCTCTTGGGCGGTACTCCCTTGATGGGCCCTCAGGAGCTGGTCCTAGTTCGAGTCGCTTCAACGGGCAGCAAGGCCCGCCTCCGGCCCAAGATACCAAAAGTGGTGCCGACTTTGGGCCGCAGAGGTACTCACCTCCTCCGCCCATGTACACTCCATCGCATGAGCAGGGTCTCCCTGCTGGTGCTGCTCCGTCACGACCTCCCACCGCTATGCAAGACACCTTGAACACTTCCAATTTGCAGCGGGAGAACGAAGATGAGGATGACGGACTGGCTTACATGTCCCCGAGTCGTGCGAACGGATCGACGGAGTCCCTGCATCATAACGGAGACAGGAGAGTGCATTTTGGCGGCGTAGCCGATGTCGACGAAGAGCTGCAGAAGCGCCACGAGGAGCAAGAGAAGTCTGCTGCTTCTCCCCCTAGGGCGTCGGCGCGAGTACCTGTCCCGCCTATGGACGAATGCTCTATTGAACCTCAGAACGGCAGCAGCTCCCTGAAGGTGAGTATTCGATATGACGAGGTGATGGGCTGGCAGATATCTAAACTTCTTGTGCACAGTCCTCCGCTCGCAGCCTGCATCTCCGACGCATTCTGACCCGGTATCACGTGGACGTTCTCCGTCCAACCCGCCCGTTCAGGATCGTGTACCAAGCCCGCCCGCGACGCAGGAGCCCATGGACGAGAAGTCCCTCAATGCAGCAGCCGCTCGTGAAGTATCGAGAGAGTTGGACTCGCTGATGATGAGCTCTCCGCCGCACTCACCAGCGCAATCGCAGCCTCCTCCTTCCCCCTTCTCCAACCGCCCGCAGTATGGTGCACCATCTTACCAGCCACGCGCAGTTTCCCCATTGCCTGCTCTTAACACGATGACGCCGGCCGGGTCTCAGCCCACGAGCCCCAAGTTGGAAGGCATGTACGTGCGTGAGCGGGACCGTTCGGCAGCCGGCTCCCCTCCATCGCGCGGCCCGACGCAGGACACTATACCGCCGGCCCCCGCCCCCGCTTCACCGACAGCCAGCGACGGGAGCGACCAACGGCGTCCTTCGTATAGCACGAGGGCGCCCTCAACGGATACGAATGGTACTCCTTTCCGAACCCCCTTGGGCACGCCGTCCGGTCCTCCGCAGTCGAGCTCGATGTATAACCTGCCTTTGACGACCGGCTCGAACACATCTTTCCAGGGCGGTGCGCGCATGATATCAGCCGCCGCGTTCAGACGGCAGCAGCAACAGCAGCAGCAGAATGCTCCTCCACGGAACATGAGCAGCGAGGGCCTCGCTGATGTGAGCCCGCTCAACGTCAAGAAACGTCCGTTGCCGAGCTCTCCGTACCCCTCGCAGTCCCAGATGCTCGGGCCTGGTCAGGGTCAGGGGATGCGGTCCGTATCGGCGCCTCACATGGGTCCTCCCGGTCAAGGCGAGCAAGACAGACCTGTGTCGCAGTACCGTCAGGATGGCGAAGAAGACGAGTACGACTACATTTCTGCATATACGGACAACCCGGACAGGGCGTCTGGGTATGGCTCCGGTCGGTTTGCCACCAACCTCGAGGACGGGAATGGGATTCGGTAATGTATGATCTCCAGTGCGCGTGAATCGCCTGCCACTTTCTTGTATTCCCCTTCGCGATTTATGCTGAAAGTGACCCGCTGCAGCATAAGTCGCTCGACTCTATCTATCCTGTGAGACTCGCTACTCATTCTGCGCCTATGACATTCTAGCCCTCTGTATCCATACGTATCGTATGTTACTTATTCTATTGCATGTGTTGTCCAACCGTTGCATCTGTGACCATCACCTTCACGGCTGTCTTCCTCCGATCTTCCTGCGTCTACTCAAACGGTCCGGAATAACTCCGTTTTCAACTTGTAGAAGTGCTGACGGATCTTCCTCAGTTATCCACTAGTCTCACGAAGTGATGCGCTGTCTCGCAGCAGCGACCACCACGCTTCCCAGGCCGGTGGCGAGCGCGCAGGATCCAACGAATATCTCCACTGCGCCATATCCGGCGGTACCGTAGCGTGTACCCAAGGATGTCGACTTGCCAGCTTGGAGGAGCAGTCCGGATAGGATGGGGCCTATCACCGCAGATACGCCTTTGAACGCGGCGGTACCTGCGTAGGTGATGTCCGCGTTCTCGGGATTCCGACCTGCACAGTCAACGGCTGCGTTGGGCCAAACTGACGAGAAGCCGCCGCTCTGTAACGCGTCATGGTAAGCGAAGGCCGCCTCCCTACATACAATGCAGACCAATCGATTAACAGAGACGCACCAAAGCCCCAAATATGATCGCGAAGGGGTAGATCAATGCCGGACCTTGGGCGAACCCCCAGAGCAAGAAGGCGGCGAGCGCGCTGCCAAGGGAGCTGAAGAACATGACCCAGGGATATGCGAACCGGTCAGTCAGATCCCCCAGTATGACTTGGCCGATGACTCCTGCAGCGTTGAAGAGAGATAGTACGACTGTGGCGGTGAGAGGCGTGGAGATCTGCTGCGTGAAGGACGCGATGTACAGGGACACCGGGAAGTAGGACAATCCTTGGATGAGACAGGTGAACGACTAGTTGAATGTGCGTGTGATTAGGTCGGTTCATCGCATCCTCAGTATGTTCGATGAGTACTCACAAAACTCAGGAACAATGGACTTTTGAAGTACTCCATTTGCGACACGATCAACCGAGGCCTCCGCTGTCCCGGATGGGGCTTCGAGATGGGCACTCGCGGGCGTATTCCGAGGAATGCGATGCCCGTCGCGGTGCAAGTCATGATCGCCCATATACGGAGCGTCCAACGTAAGCCCAGGTTGTTGAGCATTGCGTTCAGCATGAACGGGAAGACAAAACCTGATATCCTGGTCAGCTTGACATCGTCTTGCACCCGAAGAACCACCCGGACGCACCGCCGACGCCGGTCCCGGCGAAGATGATCCCGCCGGCCAGACCGCGCCGCTTCGAAAACCATTGCGGTAGCAGGATCATGGTGGGCAGGTACACTACCCCTCCACTCAAACCAAGGCCGACGCCCTGCAGAAGGATGAGTTGCCAGACCTGTGCACGGATTGAGGTGAACCTAAACCTCTGAGGCTGAGACAATTGAAGCTTACATGGGTTGCGAAGCTAGAGCAGAAAAGGCAGAGGAAGTAGAGCAGCAGTCCGCACCACATTGCGCTCTTCATGTGTTCCGGATAGCGCCGGAACATCATCGAAAGGAAGAGGACCTGTAGATTGTGCCGAACGGTCAATATTGAAAGTCGTCGTAACTGATTATGCAACACCCTGACCTCTCCGTATTGTATGCCTAGCCCCACCGTGCCCACTGCCGCAACAGCGACTTGGGACGCCGTATTGAACGGCGGGTGCGTCGTGTAGTAGTCTGACAGAAACTCAGCCGGAGCTCCTTCGAGTCTTCGAAGATGACTTGGAAGTACCTTGAAAAATACCGTAACTGGTCGCACTCAGTACAAGTGTGTATTGAGTCCGCACACTGTTGCTCACCTGAACAGGAAACCCCATATGAACATCTCAGCGACGAAGCCGCATGCGCAGAATGACCAAGCACCAAATCCCTCATCGACTGGTGCAAGTTCCTGGATGTTGGCACCTTCCTGAGGTTCAGCTCGCCCCAGCACATCCAAACGCGACCCATTGGACCGCGTAGACATGGTTGGCCTCGAATCGAGCGTCGTGAGCCCATACTCGGAGTCTGAGGGAGCTTTACCACTGGCCATGTCGTCTTCAAGGTCCCTCCTCAGGCGGGGACTCGGAGTGTATGCACTGTACGTCCGTCAGGTCACTTCTGTATAAAACATACTTATGCCGGGGACGCCTAAAGGTTAAAAGAATGAACGTAATCAATCTCATGGGTTCTGCCAGGTTCCGTCCGGGATTGCTCTCAGAGAACGTACGATCTTGCTGGAATTCATCCGATTCGTTGCTCACGAGGGGCGCGAGTCCCGGCGGGACGCGTGACGCGCTCATCGGTCGAGATCGAAACTGGAGACCGAGGCACCGCTCATGGATGACTCTCATATGAGTTCTTCCCGCTTCGGAGCCATTGGCTCGCTATGCCGGGACTTGCTCGTAACACCTCAAAGGAGAGCTTGCCGACACGGGCTGTTTCGACTCAGACATAGATGGTAATGATTACAACCTAGTAGTGCATACATACATCGTCGGGCGAGGACCAGGAAAGGTGCCATATTTAGTCATAGAAGACCAAGAGCCTGAGCTCAATAGACTCCCGAAGAGGAGCATCTTTGGGTGTCGTAGGATCCTCGAACGCGGTGTGCGGGGTGAAGTTGGCGGTGACGCCATCATCCTGGGAGTCGTAGCTGGAAGCAGGGGTCAACATCTAGCACTCACGCGAGCCCATGGCACGATGATCACTTACCACTTGATGAACACGACCTCCTCGGGAGACATACCGCGGAGGTACTTCCACTTGTTCCCGGGGTTGAACTTCACGCTATAAGTTTCGCCGTCGCGATCGGGGTACTTGAGCGTGGTGGGAACGAGGTCGTTCTCGCGGTCGACGCTGCGGTAGTCGCACAGCGCCAGCGGCCAATCGTACGCTGGGTGCGAGATTGGCCGCCAGAGGTTGATATCTGGAAACGTCCCGCGAGGAGCTTGGGGACGTCTTCCTCCGGGAGATGCGGCGGACGCGAGCCCTCGCGGACTCGGGGGTCTGGTCGATATGGACTTGGGGCACGGGTTGCCGCTTCTGCGGAGTGTCCTCAATCTCGCCAGGTCGGCGTCGTCGGATAGCTGTTGAACGTCGATCAGATCCTGACTCGTGCACTGACCATGCATATAGCACTCACTGTGGTCGAAGATGACCGCGCGTGAAGCGCCAGTCAGCTCCTTCACGAGTTCGATGGACTCGGGGTAGTACTCCTTCTCGATGACCTCATCGTTCTCGAAGGTCTTATGATTCGCAGGACGGCGGAAGTACTGGAAACCAGTCGTATCGAGAGACACCGTGTCCTCCTTGCCACGGATGTTCTCGATTTGAACCTCATGAGGAACGGTCGTCCAGTTCCGCTGACGTTGCTTGTGGCGGCGTCGGCGTTGATGTAGATGTACGGCTTAGCGCCGTCTTCCGGGGGAGTGAAGTAGTGGAGGGTGGCAGTGACGGTATCAGCAGTGTCGATGGCCATGTTACTGGATGTAGTGGCGGCTGTGAGTATAGGAGGGGAGGGTGGTGCGAAAAGAAACCAGGAGATTGTGTTGCTCTCAAGCTTGGGACACTGGAGTCGAGCTTATATGATGTCGACGGGTGCGGATGTCTTGATCAGTCATCCCTTGAGATTCCCGCGAGACGGGGTAGTCCGGTCGTGAAAGGTGGGCTAAGGTGGGAGACTTACCTGAGACTTTGTCAGCTGGGAATCAAGCACGCAACCAGTCGTCATTGAGCCTCCTCTATCTTTGGGCCCTGGTGCACTGGTTCTAACCACAAGGCTTGAAGATATGCAGCACGGCTTAGTCGCTTCTTAAACGCCTCGCTAAAGTTGACTAAAGGGACGTCTATGCTGCCTCGGCACGACATCGGTCACAGATACTCTCACCAATCCCAACAAGGCTTGTCAGTCATGCCCGGTATGAGGCAACGCAAAGACTTGCGAACGCGCAGTCGCAGCGCAGTAGCGTTGCTTCTTTGGCTGAGAAAGATCAGACAAGATGATGGATATGAAGAAATACGAATCTTGGAGGAGAGGAGGAGGAGATTTAGAGAGTGCAGGCGCTTACGACTGTACTTCGTGAGCAAGCGATGCGTCAGCGCTCATAGTCGTGACCTACCGTACCGAGGGAAACGCTGAAAAAGAATTCCAAGAACCGTCCTGCGGATGGTGGGCTCTTGCAAGAGATGTCGACCGCAAGATCTGGTGCAATAAACCAGACTACATCAATATCTGGCGTGGCTATAGGACACGACTAGACAAACACGTCGGAGTCCGCGTACTCTACTATGAACGCAAGTATCATACGAGTATGGAGGATTAGATGTCCGAGAACACAGTTTCGCTGAGAAGGGGAGAAGAATGACATACAGTGTGTGCGCAAGAACTCCGAGGAGCAAAGAGGACAGATGCGTCGCGATACAACGAACTCATGGAATGATAACCGCCCTGAAGCGTGCCGTCTCCCTGCGGTCGAACGCCTCCCGCCTTGGTCAACGGGAAGCGCTCCACCAGGCACTTGATCTTCTTCGCCTGCACGAACGCAAAGCAGTCCTCGGAATCTTTCGGGGAACCTGCCGGCCAGCCTCTAATCGAGAGGCGCTTGATGAGGAGCGAGACTGCACGGTGTCGCATCAGCACTTGTGATCGGGAAGAGGGGATGAGAAGACTCACGAGGAGGGATCCTCATCGGCTCAGGCTCCACAGCCAGGACTAGCAGGGTGCCGTCGACGGCCAGGGCGTTGATGAGGCTCTCGGTTGCGCCGGCGTTCGGAGCGGTGGACATGATGACCTTCATACCGCCGAACTTCTGGAGGGCACTCGCTTGGTCGACCTTGGAGCCGTCGATGAACTCGTCTGGCCCCGAGGCTGCGAGCCATGGCTTCCTTGGACCCGTCGTTAGAGAGGGCGATCGTCCTGAACCCCATCGCCGAAGCGAACTGGAGCGCGAGATGTCCGAGGCCGCTGCATAGGAGGGAACCTGTGAGTGCTTGTCACGCGGATGTCGGAGGAGTATGACCTACCCGATGCCTTGGATGGCCACGTACTCCGGAGGAGTTACAGTCATGTTGCGGAGTGCATCTATGGTAAAAGTCAACAAGGCTACCTCAAATACACAATGATCAACAGTGTGTACGCACTGAAAGTCGAGATACCCGCACAAGAGAGGAGCAGCCTCAGCGGGATCGAGGTCCTCCGGGACCGCGACGACCGCTTCCGACCTGAGCGTGACGTACTCCGCATACCCTCCATCATGTGTGACACCTGCCAGGCGTCCATGGTCAGCATATACAGTGGGACGGAGGAGCCGAGAAAGGCACCGTTGATGCTCTGGTTCTCGCAGGTCAGGTAGTCGCCCGCCCGGCACCGAGTACAGGTGAACAGTGCCCCCCATGCCAGCCAGCACCGACGCGCTGTCCGATCTTCCATTGCGTCTCCTGGCAGGACACCGCGACGACGTCTCCGATGACCTCGTGCCCCGGAACGCGTGGAAGGGGGCAAGGCATCACTTGGATGGACAGACGTCGTCTCTAGGAAGAGGATCGTGGTCGTCAACAACTAGATCGGTATGGAGGGACATCGACTTACGTTCCACATACTCCGCACGCGAGGACCTTCACAACGACCTCCCAGGGCTGGGGAAACGCCACGGGACAGTGAGCTTCTGTAGCTTGCCTCCGGGCTCGAGGAAAGCATATGCAGTGTAGCAGGTGGGGTACTGTCTGACGACTGCTGGGCACATGGTGGAACACGAGGAGTGCGTGCGTAGAAGTAGCAGAAGAGCAGAAGGCGGGTCGTGTTCGAATTGCTCCGAGCTGAGACCCCCACACCCACCTATATACCGTGCGGGTCCCGTATATGCTGACCAGCCGCAAGTCTGCACCATACTGCGGCGTGCAGGAGCGACCGTCCGTTGTGGCATTTCCTGCTTGCAGGTGACGGGTCGACGGGCGCGCTCGGGTCCGTAGCAAGCAGGCATAAAATGCCAGAGTTCGCCTGTCGTCTCTCACCGTGGTCGGGACTTGCGGATGTGTCGGGACGCGGCATAAGAGGGGATCAACTCCTGACTCCGAGGACGACTCGGAGGCAGCAGAGGCTCAGGCGCAGTCGAGGAAAGCCGCGGGCTAAGCGGCACGCTCGTCTCGCGGAGGCGGCGTTGCTTGTTGACTTTTCTTATGTGGCAGAGAGTGCTTCAGCTTAACAGGCTGAACACCATATAGAATGGCCGAGGAGATCTGCAGGACGTGGATCACCATGTGAGAGAAGAGCGCAGCGCACGGACACCTATGCTGACCATATACTAGCTCCCCCGCGGAGATCTCAAAGCGTGCAGCGCAGGGCTCTGACGTGATGGAATCATTTGAACGCCGACTTATAAGTCTCCTGTTGATTCTTTGCGGCTAAAGCGCACAGTGGGTTAGCGTCCGCGGCTCCGATGATACAGTGGTGCGCACCATCGGGTGGTTCTGTGGCACAGGACGTAGTGCCGATGCCGACACTCGGTGGATCACTGCAATCGGAGTGCTTGGCAACCCTGGCCACACTCCGCATGGCCGACTAGGTCGAGTATCTGGTCTCAGTCCTCCTAGTCACGTTGAAGAAGACCGCCAATGCTCAGTTGCTCGCGAGGGTCGAGTGGTACCAGGTGAAACCGCTCAGCAGTTTGTGATGTGTCTCTCCTTGGTGACCACAACGGACGAGCGGAGTCCGAGCACTCCGGGCCCGGGTTATGCATTGACAGATCCTAGTCTAACAAGTTAGTATTACGCCACATATGATGTCGATGGAGGGAACACACTCACCGTCGAGGATAGTCCGGGTAGGCCGTTTGCGTTGCGAACATTATTTGTTAAATCTGTGTAAATACCCTGAACAC